>JXWZ01002904.1:0-14342 GCA_000956215.1 Anopheles farauti No. 4 | reverse complement strand
AAAAAGTTGACGATGGGCTTATCATGCGAGCGCACCCTCCGAGGCGCTAATGGTAATGAATAATGAGGTGAAAAAATCCGATTTTTCGACTCCTACTTAACCCAGATGGCCATGAAACGCTTTCTTAGCCAAGCACGAGCAGATCCGATGGCTACCGGGGTTTTGTTTTTAGAGCCCGGATGAAATATTCAAAGCTGGCGCATACCAACGACATGCTAACGAAAGTATCTTAAATTTGTAAATTCAAACAACCGAGCGGTGGAGTTGCGATTGCGTAGGAACTGCAATTGCCACCTATGTTAGCGCCATTCCGGTGCAAATTGGAAACAAATGGGGTACGGGGCGTGTTTGTGTGTGTGTGGCCGTTCATCGCGCCATAGTTTTCGAAGGTTCTGCTGAAGGTACCGGACGGTTGGAGCGTTTTTTTTTTCTCGAACCACCGAAATCGAGCCGTTTCACCGAACGGCGTGCGGAAGGGGACGGAGATGCACGGACGCACGATTAAGTGATTTTCTGGTGCACTGAACTGTAGAAAACTATTTCTTACGCCCATTAGACGTCCCTTTGGCCGGGTGCTCCGGAGCGGGAGGTTATGGTGGTTTGGGTTTTCGCTTTTTTTTTGTTTAAAAAAAGCTAGACTTATGTTCCCCTCCCCCCCCTCTCCCCCATCTTTAACAGTGGTAAATTATTAATTTTCTAGGTAGCAAAACCGTGCTTGGAGGTTTTTGCTACCGGTTTTCGTGCGCCAAAAATGGGGAGGGCGCGGCTGTGACCATTTTCTAGGTGCTGTTTCTTGTTTTTTCTTTTTCTAATTCACGACAACCGTAGTTCGAAATTAATGCCGAAACGAAATGTTAGACTAGGAATCAGTTTGTTCGGTCTCGAAACGGAAGCAATGATTTAGCGGCGAAACAAGGCGGATACACGAGACGGACACGATCATTATGTCACGCTGTCCGGGGGCGGACGTTATTTGTTGCGTCGCTGCTGATGTTGATCTTTGGAGATTTTCCGATGCTCGTGCCTATCTAAAACAATCAGCACGGTGCATTATTATGAGCTGGTACGTTTCGGTTGTTTCGAGGCAGGAAAGATATTATTAATTCAGCTGTTCGAATTGAAGCGCGGCGTGCAAATTCAGCGCAGGCTTATTCCGAAGCTCATTATAATCACGCACGCACGTGTCACTCGAACTGGTGAGGCAACAGCAAAACATGACACCTTCTATCTCAAGGTGCGTGAAAAAGATGGCCTCGGTTTGCTTCAGTTCCGTTTGGGGTGTTGTAATTATTAAAAATTGCGAAAACCAACACCAATCTGCACAAGAAACACAAAGCCTGTTTACTTGGTTTCCGTTTCTGGGTCAGAACATTCGGAAGCCCTGACCCAAGTCAGCAGACGCTTTGTCATTATTGCTGGTGAGAGAAATTCTCTCGGGTAGCTAAATTGATATTGGCACCATTCCCATTCCTTCCTAACCCAGTGGCATGAATAAGTTTGTATCGGTGGTTTGTTTTCCGAGCGTTTCTAGTAAAGATGGGAACATGTTGGTGGCTAAAATTTCAATTTTATTCTATGCACAGCTTCATAAATAAAACAAAAAAGTTACCACCCTCGGTTTGCAATCATTTAAAGTGGTTAGAATAATATAGAAATTCATAGAACAAGGTGTTGTTGAATGCTTTACCATCTGAATAACTTTTCATGTTTTCCGCATCTGTGATAGTTTTTAGCCAAGAGATTTTTCGCAACTCATGGTAGTCGAGTACAATTGGATAAATTAAACACAAAAAGATAGTTTACTTTTAAGACTCATAATTCTGTAATCTTTTTATCTTTTTGTAATTTAATTTTGATAGAAACTGGCAGCAAAGCTCCAAATTTTATCAGTTTTCTGTTAGATTAAATGAAAAGAACGCTTTTGATGATATTTTGAAAAGATGCTTGATACTTGAGTGTAATAAAAGAAATTCTTGATGTTTGATTGTTGTTTGTACGAGAAAATTATTATTAATTGATTTAAAAGAGTGAATGATTTATAATTTACGGTAACTAATATGCTTTTATTCATACACCGTATTTTCTAACTTTTTTAAAACCTAAAACAGACAGAGCTTGAATTCTTGTAAACTCTACGACTTGCTGACCAATTGGTTTATTTTTAATTGATTTAAAATAAACATTCGTATGAAATAAGCATCTAATAACAGTAAAAATACTTTCTGTGTCCGAGAACCTTCTTCTCACGAAGCTGTCTATCTTGAACATTATCAAATAATTCAATTTAAAATTAATTAAACGCACGCAACAGGGTTTTATTTATGTACCTTACAACTCCCTGGGAGACTTCCCAATCGCTCGTCGCATTTCTAATGGACTTTCTTTCCGATTAGCGCTTCTGGGCAGCGTTTGCCTTCTTCTAAATGAATTCGTTTACTTGTACCGAACCAAGATTAAACGACCTAAATGGGATGTTTTCCTGTTTTTTTTCGGAAGTGAAAACAACCTTTAATACGGCTGTGAAAACAGCCAGAACGAACAAATCAACACCGGAAGCGGTTGGTAAAAAAAAAAAACGGGTGTCCAATAAAGAGCGAGAGCGACGTTCACGCTCGCCCCGATAAAACGAACCAGTGCTGCGGAGAATGTTATAGTGAAATTAAAATTTCAAATCGCACCTCCACGCACAAAAAAAACAACAATAAAATAGCTATTAAAATTACCGATATCCGAGTTCTCGCGGTGCAACCGCACGGGAATGATTAACTTCACTTGCGTATCCACGTGGTTTTGGGTAGTTTTTCGAGGGTGCATTTCAAGTTGTGCCTCAAAAAAAAAAATACACCCATTCCAAAGTGCATTTAATTGAGATTAGAGACCGCGTTAGAGGACGGGTTCGATTGGATGTTCATTAGCGAGGTGGGCAGTAGGTCCGGTCAGGAACGCGCCACCAATCAACATAGTTGTTGATGACTGGCCGCCGGTGGAAAGGCGAGTAAAAACGAGTCGTTAAGATCGTGCTCTAACAAGCCATAAATACATAATTCAGCAAGCGGCGTGTCGGATCGGGGATCGGGACGCGATTGCATTTTTAATGCAGCAATTAGACATTCTTCGGCTACCGGTACCGGTGATCGGTTTCTGGTAGAAAACGCTACCAACCGCGTGGATCATCTTCCTGCTGGTGTCTGCTGGATAGAACAGACAGCCCCAAACCGCTTCCATAATTCATGCATTCATTTACCCGCTCTGGGAAAGCTAAACCAATCCCCGGGGTAATAGAAGCAGATAACTCAAAACCGTTCGAACGCTTTCGGCTTGTGGCCGCCAATCGGCATATGCCGTAGCAAGTGCTCGTAGAGCACTTGCCTCCCGGAACGCCGGCTACAGCCATTAAAGGGCATTCTCTGGGCGACGCGGTGCTATCTTGCATCTTGCACACCGATGCGTTCGGTATCGGTTTTCGGTCTCAACTGCTGCGCCGCACCGTTGGCGGTGAGAGTGGTTTCCGAAATTAATTGCACCTGTGTGCGAGGCGGGCCCCGTTGCGTTCTTACGGGTGTCGGGGTCTTCGGTTATTAAAATAATTAAAGCACATTCGGTATCTCCTGCAGGAGATCAGGTCCTGCCGGTGGGAAGAGCGAAGCAATTGCATTTAAAGCATCGGAAATGATGGGTTTCCTGCGTATGTGTAGGTAAGAATAATATTTTTAAAAAATTATATTTTACGATTTGTTTATGATGATGAGACTATTAGTGATGTGAAAACATTACCATTCGAGCTTGTCATTATGGTCGTGGTGGTGATGAAGAGATACACGGCAAGGTAGGCATTGAGTTGTTAGAACGGAAAACAGTTGGACCACGTGGGGCAAAAAATATAAAACATAAATTCATGAGAACCATTTAAAGTGCACATAATTTTTCACCAAAGCATGCGAGTGAGCTGTCGCGCTGGATTTGCGCTTCGTTAGCCAGCTCGCCCGTCCGCCGAAGGATCGATCGCGAGTGCGATTCAATTCATCATCCTCACCACGCGTTCCGTCTTTTTTTTTTTCGCGTTCCGGAAAGATCCATTTCTCCCGGAGGTCCGTTTTTATCGAGCGTTCCCGATCGTTCGACTTATCAGACATCATAACGAGGGCCCGATCTGTTTTCCCTGATTCCCCTGCATGCGAACGGCTTGTTTTCTCTTAATCAACATCGGCTACCGCGGGACTCGGGCGCGGGAATTATTACCGTCTTCAACGATCGCATAACCATCATCATCATCGCGATAATCATTGTGCTGCGGAAGGAACAGCCACGGCCAATTGGCACATAATTTTCCAACGAGATTTTCTTCCCCTGTGGCGGGGCAGCCCTGGGGAAGGGGGTTGTGTGGATATGGTCGTATGGTCCGAGCTCGGCGTGCTACGATGTGATAATTAGGGTGACAAATTTGATTATATGTACACAGTGGAAATCGGCCATCGGTGGCCGACGCGTTCCGGTCGCTCGGGTGGGCTCGTGGGCCGTCGCGCGCTCGCGCCAGATTGTTGTTTGTTGTCATTAAAGCATTAGCCGTGTTATTATTTGCTCGCGGTTGGTTTGTCCTGCGATCTTAACGGCAATTAATGGTCGCCAGGGTGGGAGGTTTCGGTGGGCCAGGAACGGCAAACGTGGGTCATTGTTTGCGGTTAATATTTGTTATTTTTTCCCCTGATTTCCCCGCCGAGATTAGAGACCGCGGGCGGTTGCTCCACAAGAATCGGGCCCATGGCGGGGCCGGACTGGCACGAACATAAATCTACCCCGCGGCACTAATTACCACGCGCGACAGTGACATCAAATCAACGCTTGGCGCGTGACTTTCACGCCTCACCGGGCACGGCAAGGCTCGGTGGTATGATAACAGTTGACAGGCGAGCCTGTCAAGTGTCCGGACTTCCGATTGTTTGCCTTTCGCCGAAACTGCGCCGCTTTCCATAAGCCACACAAACACACAAGCACACACACGCACACGCATACACTGATAAGTATTCATGGCTGGCGGCTGGCGATGATTGGCCGTTCGCATGCGAAGGTTTTTCGCTTGGTGTCGATTAGCTAATTTCGAGACCAATTAAGATTTCGAGGGTGGCCGGCTGCCAGCCGCAGCGGTGTCCAGCTGATAGGCACAGCAGCTGAACCGTGGAAAAAAGTAGCACCAGGTCTGTCAATACTGCTCTCGCCTAACGCAGCGATAACCATTGCTTTAATGGCCGGTGATTAATTATAGATAGAATTGCAAAAAGGAAGCTGCATGAATTGGGTTAAGGCGTGTTGGGCGGAGAGGTGGTTTTTTTTTTACCACCATTTGTTTGATCGCGCATTCCAATTAGGCGAGCGATTGCATACTTTTTTTTTCACGGGTTTTGGGGATGCTTGCAGAATCATTATTCAAGCTGTCGGTGGCTGCTGATAGTGCACGCAACGGCTGTTTTTTTTTGTTTGGCAAATGTCCTAAGATAATGTTAGTCGAACGGTTTCTTTTTCCACCAAACAACTGACCCGTGACGTGACGGAGTTTGCCGTGAGTTTGTTCTCACTGCATTAGTGACGTTAATCGTTTCTTTCCTCTGTGCCCACGATGAAACGGTGTGCGAGTAGTTGGAAGGGTAATTGATCGAAAAAACGGGTGAAAAATTACGTTCGGCAAAGGTTACGCTGAAGTTCACTAGTTCAGGCCCTGAGTGCCGCATTGAATAGCATCCCCAAGCCGACCTTGACTTTTCGTGTGGCAATCATCCCCGTACCGGCAGTTCTGCCCGTTGCGATCGCCCGTTGCGGGTTCCGCTCGATCAAGGGTGAAGGGCCTTTGACATCGCCGGTGCACCAATTACCTTCCGGTAGCATGCCTCACCGGAACAATTATTTCATTAGTCTGGTAGGGCCACCCCACGCCGCACGGGGCCACGTAATTGTTCAATTACCAACCGACATTCCCGAGGTTGATCCGGCGGCGCAGGTAACGCAGCAAGCGGACGGGGCGGGCGATCAGGCGTAACGCAACGCAAGTGCAACGATCCTGCCACGGTTTCCTTTCAAGACGCACGCGCTTCTGAGGAGAACCGTTAAGCTGGAACGAAATTCGGAATGCCGGTAGGACACTTGGGGTGTGGTATTAAGATAACATCCAGCGTGAAATTGACACAACGGTGTGGTGTTTAACGCATACTTCAGCATGCTGTAGGTTTGTGGCACAGGGTTGTACATAAGAGGTCCACTTCTGAGTAATTTTAATCCGATTAAAAATTATACAATAAATGCTTCAAATGTGTTGAGTTGTGGGCTACTAACTGTTTATAATTGAAATATGTGAGTAGGCTTAAAAGAATTTGATACAACAGTATGTTTTTATCACCTCATGTTAAACGATATTCTTCGTATGTAGTGCTCGACTACCACATAAAAGGAGTAAACGATTAGGGAAACATGGATAAACAGAGCATTTCTGCCCAAAAATACAGACAGAAGTATGTCGAAGGTATAGGAGACTTGACGTCTCGTGATCATTTATTAATAAATAGGATGCAATATAAATTTAGCTTTCTTTTTCATCCTAGTTCAATGATTCTGTTATGAAAATCTAGAAGGTGAATTGTTATTGTTATTACACATTTCTGTGTAATTATTATTACATTTTCTATTCATTTAATCATATTTATTATGAAGTGCTTATATATGATCAGAATATGTCGATAACGGATCATTTCGGTTTCGAAAAAAAAGGTAGATTGGTTTCCGTATAAAAACCGGGAAATATAAAAAAGTAATATCACTTTCGCTGGATGGCTTTATTGACAAATTTCTGGTAAATTCATTCATTCTGGTAAAAAACTTAATAAAAGCCCCATAAAAAATATGATAGTCGATAAATGCTTACCCAAAACGTAGGTGATTATTTTTTAAGCGATTTCAATAAAAAAAAACACACCAAACTGCAAACGTATTTAAAACAATCGACTGCTTTTTCTTTCCTACATTTTTTGGAACCAAACTTCAGCTCACGTATACAAATGGAAAGTAGCTCACAAACTTTTCGTACAAAACATGCACCATTTAATTAAAGCACTAGTTTATTCGTATGTACAAAACGTCGTTCTCCCTCACCCAGTTACCGCACAATAAACCTCGTTCGAAACCGAATACAATGCTTGCTGCGGTTGCGTTGTTCGTTGTAGTGTGCTCGCTATTAAGTACGAAGCTACCGGGTAGTAGCTCCGGAGCATCTCCGTCTATCGTGGCTGATTCCGTGCCTACTGCGTGTGCATGACGTTCGCCAAAAAAAAAAAAAAACGGGATCGAGGTGAAATATTGCACTATTGCTGCGTTTTAGTGTTCTCCCGTGCCCGTGCGTTTCATTCGTGGACGCCGCGAAGTCTAAAAATTTCGCGCAAATCTGTCTGCCTCTTCAAAATTGAGGTTGGATGATCCTAATACCTAATACCTCAACCCTTCTGCACACGACAAAAGAAAAAAAAACTCTCCGTTTAAGTGTCTAAGCGCTGCTGCGGCCGGATGCGTTTTCTCACTGTCTGCGGTTGGGTTGGTGGTTTTAATAGTTCGTGCTCTGCTTTGAAAGTCAAACAGCGGAGCGAATTATCATAAACGAAGCGAAGCTCACGTCCACGCCGGGGGCCAAAATATGCTAGCGCCACCGAGGCCACGGAAGGGGCAAGCGACGAACGCGCGTTTTACGAGTGTGGGCTTATTTTATTATTGATTTTAAAACTAAAATTTTGCGCTCATAGCTGGCCGGCGCCGGTGGTGAGTGGAGGAGTTTTTCGAGCGATGAAGATGTACGCACGACGTCGGGTGAGCTCGGTGGGCTAGAATGGCATGGGCAGGGTTGAGCGCACCGCCAATCTCCGAACCCTGTTTATGCTAAACGCACTAACGGTTGGGCGTTGCGCGCTACATGCGCTCGTCGCCACGCCACCCGACACAATGGTTCTGCTAACCCCTTCCGGAACGGCGGAGGTCCCACGGAAAGGGTTGTAACGGTTCACGTGGTCCACGAAAAGCGAAACGTGAACGTGAAATGTGGGACTAATCCGTGGTCGCAGAAAGGTCGCCCGCCGTAAGACGCACGGACGCCGCGCGGTGTTCATATTTTATCGTCCAAAAAGCATCTCGGGTATCGCGGCACCACAGCATGCATGCGACGTGGAAACAACAACAACAACAACAACAGCAACCCTTCCCTTCGCACTTCGCGCTGGCTTCGCGGGCCCCCGATTCGTCCTATCCTGTGGTCACAATCTTCGAAACATGTGTAGCTACATGGGATATAAATAAAAGAGTTAGATAAATTTAATTTATCTTGATTTAAATATCATTTTCCTTCCCCGCCGAGTTGGGGCGACGTCCAGAACTTCCTTCGTTCGAAGCGGGGTTTCTCCCGTTTTTCCCCGTTGCCACCTTCGCGAAGGTCGAAATCTTACAATCTTCCATCCGGGCGTCGGTACGACCGCGGCGGTCGCGCACTTGTTCTGGTCTGTACAGGACCGACGGCGCTACGACAACTGTTTGACGCACGTTGAACCCTGCGCGGGGTTGGACCGGTTCGCATGGGGCATGGCCAGTGTGTGTTTGCAACATGGTTGGGGAATAAAAAAACAAAAAATACACCACATCAGAAACGGAAAGAAAATTGCGATTGCCTGCGACAGACACCCCGAGTGCCAAAGGGAACCCTATGGATTATGCTGCCATGCGCTGGGTGGAACATTCTTTTTAACGATTGTTTTGAGCCTTGTTTTTCTGTGCCATGTTATTCTACCCGCTAGTATTTTTGTCCGTTTTTTTTTCTTCTCTCTCTTGAGTACTTGTACGACGATGCACGGCGAAGGTGCTTTTTCCATCATCATAAATTACGGAAAATATTAATAAATAATATTTTAACCACCGTTGGTAACCCGCTCCAGGGTAGGACGCTCGCGAAACGGTTTGCAAAAAGTGGAATGAAAGTGGATATTTTACACGTTTCCTTTTCGTTTTGGTGACAAAATGGTTTTTGGAGAATTTATGTGATTCGTCTCTCCGCGGCGGAGAACGTATTCCAAATCGTTTCGGAGCATGTTTCGCTTTGGGTCGGACTTTTATGTTACTCCTTGCGAACAGAGAAAGATTACAAGGTTATTAAGGATAACATGACATTTTTAAAGGAGCATTCCGGGTATGGAATATGTTAATTTCCTAAACTTAATAAGTGCGTAATAATAATTTTAAAACTACACGAACCAGAGGGTATTGGAAAAGCGAACTACACATACACAATTCAGAAAAGATCATTTGCTATCTTTTAAAACTGTTCATGTGATGAAGATGGTGCAAGCATTTAAAATTACAAATATTTGCTGGAGATGATACTAAAATTTCATGTTTCATGGGTGTTTTTATTTTTCAAAAAAAAAATTAAATTGAAATCAAACTTTGGAGTCACATTCATAATTTGTTTGGTTTGATTTACTATGGAAATGTTGTAAATATTAAGTTTGTAACTATATTAATTAAATACTTTCAATCTTTATCATATACAATCATTAATCTGTAACCAGCATGATTTTACAACCAGTTCTGATCGCTCGCCAGACAATGCAAATTTTTACAAATTTATGGAAACCATTAGTAAATCAAATAAGGAATTTCATGAGCAAATCAATTCTTAAACAATAATTATTTATAATATTTAAAAAGCGTGCATTTTTAAGTAATCTTCATAATTGTCCAAAAGTAATATAAAAGTCCATATTGTTGTATTGAATCTTTCTAGTATGGAATATTTATCGTTTTAGATCAATATGTAACTGTTATTATATCAGCGCGAACAAACTGAAGATAATATAATCAGAATAACTCGATGTGCTTTGATGCTCAATCCATGTGGCGTAGTCCACCAACTGGTGGCTGATTTCTTCATTTTCTTTTGTGCATATAGCGGTGGATAATAACTTAATTATGAAACTAACCTCCGATAGATTTCCATATCATCTCATGCAAAATACGCCTACTCTGATAGGCAAATCAGAAACTTTCTCGCACCCTACTCACCAAACACCTGCGCCATATGCGCTCTGCATTGCCCGAACAAGTCTCACACAGCAAAACTGTTCTTTTTTTTTCGCTTTCAAAATATAAATAACACCCCAAAGCACACGCGGACAGCTTACGAATCGGCGTGATTTGCTAATGTTGCATTAACGCGCACATTAGCGCTCCTCGTCCTCCTCTCTCGGCTTCCCCGGTGGCAGGCAGCAGGTGAAACCGTCACCCAAGCAAATGACTTCTGCACGGCCGAGCGCTCAAGAGCCGGCTCGAAACTGAATTAACGCACGCGGCGTTGACTTAATAAGTCATTCCGGTAATTTCGGGCGTGGGCGCTGCGACCCCACCAGACGCCAATTGATGGATTGGTTGGGCCCTGGAGCCGTCTGGCGAGCGACTCCTCATCAGAAAGTCAGATAAGTCACGCGGGCGTGAAATGAGCCTAAAAGGTTTCGCGTTGCGGTTGGATCTTGTCGCGCTGGTAAGCCGCTGGGAGCTGGGTTTGTAGGCCAAAATGCGTGCCTACGGACCGGCCCGGCCGAGAAGGTGTGTCGGAGGCTTGGTAGGGGACGCGAACAAGCGACAGGAATTGGCTGGGAATTTATGTGCGATGCCGGAAGGATGCGATGGATGCGATGGATGCGATAATGCTTTCGGGGCCGAATTTAGATGGCTTATCGAGGTAATGTTTATGATATACGGCGCACATATTAAATACATACCTATTGATCTTCGCGAGCTTTGCTTCCCATCCGCATCTGATGCTGGTCATTCCGGTGCGAACCTACGCAGACGGGCCGAGGTTTTCCTTTTCGCCAGTGACATTGGCGAAAAGGATGATAAAAACCTGTAACTCCAGGAAAAGATCCCAACCATCGCAACCGATCGTCATCCACATAACAAATAATGGTAATAATCATAATCAACCGTCATCAACGTCATCATCAGGCAGTCGTCGTCGTCGTCGTCGTCCTCGTCGTTATTACGGCAGTCGCATCGCTCCCTGGACGACATCAGCGCCCGATGACGGTTGCAGCGGCAGTTTCAGCGGAAGGATGCACCGCAGGGCATATAATTGAATGTTGAAATGATAATTTGACTTATGCGATTGATTTGCTGCGTGCGATAAAGAAAGCCTCAACCAGTGAGCACACTCTCCCCGTTTGTCTTCCCTTCGTTCTCGCTCACCGGGGCGCCTCGACGGTGAAGGGCATTCCGCCGGCGGAGCCTTCCCAGGCCATCGATGTCGAAATGATTACGAAATACGACCCTCGCCCGGTGCGGTCTGTCGGGTCTCTCGGCGCGAAATTGACTGAAGCTAAAGTCAAACCAGCAGCAGCGGGTAGCAGCGCCAGCAAAACTGCAACCCTTTTCGGGGAGTATGTTTATTAGAAGGGAACCGAAGGCCGGCCCGCCATAAACTCAACGGTTATTCTGTGCAGCCCTGTAGGGTTTTGTTTTGAAGAAAAAAAAACTCTTTTTCTTGGGGGTTTTTTATTTTAATTTTTCGGGCGGGTTTCCATTGACGATCACGGATTTTATGGCCACGCGGGGCCGCGTTTCGAAAGTCGCACCATAAACCGAAGAGCCGGCGGGTGCGTATTAATGCGCTGGCTGCAGCGGGAGGAGCGGATGCAGCCGACCCCGCGAATGCAACCGGGCGGTGGCATAAAAGCCGAGACAAAAGCTGAATACGCACGTGGCGCCCCACGTTTCGATGGGCACGCGGGTTTTCCCATTTATGATATTTGTTATTCTACAACCGCAGTGCCATTGTTTGCGGCTCATGGGATATCAATAAATGTAGCATCTTGTGGTCAGCGGTGTGCGGTTTTGTGTGCGTGAAGTTGAGGGTACCATATAACCGCAACAGCGTTCGTGGTTCCACGTGGTTTGAACAAATGCTTAGGGAGGAGATGCTCGAGGTCTGCCAAGAGAGGTGGCTACTGGTGAACAAAACCATCAAGAGATCCTTAACTTAACATCCTTAATGATCTTCTTCGAACCACCAGTTTGACATTGCTCTCTTCAAACAATCACTCGCCAACTTCATCCTTCAATGCGGCCACGAGGCATTCGTGACTCTTTCACTGTGTTTGGATGGAATTGAAAAGAATAGCAGCTCGTCGCAGGTGGATCGTTGACGTGGTGCGGCCTTTGAGACACTCGAGACGACACCCTGCGCTACCCCCTCGGGGGGGTTACAAAGTCAAATACATGCGCCACACAGACCCCGAGCCCAAACCATGATGGGCAGGAGGGTTCTATTCATACGCATGAGGGAGAGGTAGGTTTTAAAATTTATACACTTTTTGGAAGCGCCCTTAACCTGTCAGCTCCGCTGTGAAGCATAAAAAAAAAACGACGCGGGTCGGGTGACGCGCAGGTGTGCAGCTCTCCGCCGGCGTCCGCATATCCGCTGAGATGTTAATCTTGCGTAAAACATGCAAGCATTTATTAAAGGAAGCCAGCCAGCGGTGCTGCGTGTATGACTGGCGGGCGCCCTTTCTACGGGTCGTGCACGCGTTGTTCGGGAAGTTCTTGGAAGTGAGTACACGCAAAAAAAAAAAACGAAAACAAAAAACACAACGACACTGGGAAACGGGAACCTCAAACTCATTCAAATGACCCATTTGTGACCAATAAACTGCATAACGTCAGCTAAGACACGGACAGCGGCAACCGAAACAGACAGTTGCTAGATAGCTCCCGGAATCGATTCGCTTCTTTCTGCTCCAAGCCAGCAGCAAAGCGTGTTGCGTGCGCGGTTTTAATCTCGCGACTTGCCCTAAGGCTTCCTCGCACAGATAAAGCACTTAGGTCGTAAAAAAAACCCCCCCGTCTGCCACCATTAACGCGAACATCATAATTCGTTGCGCGAACGAATGCGATGGGCACGGATCGTCCGATTTCTGTGCACTTCCATACCGCGGGCAGATGAAGATGTTTCGCCAATGGTTAATGGTTTGGTTGGGGGCGAAGGGTTCCGCGAAAGATCTTCACCCGATCCGTTGGGTGATTCATAGTCTTTTAACAGCTTTATGATGTTCGGGATGTCACTCGTTCCTCGCGGATAATTCTCCCGCGTGCGTTCTCAGGGTGTCAAACGGATGTGGAAGAGAAACGCACGGAAATCAACACAGTGGACAGTGGATCAGACCGGGCGGGGAGAGGTCTTAACATTTCAGTGCGTTCGAGTTTTGATTTCTGCAAGCCGGTGCAGGGCAAGCTTAATGGACACGGTGCGAATGATAAATGGTTCGTGCGACAGTTTTCGATATGATTGATTTTTCTGTCAAAACCGAGCGAAAAAAGTAACCGTTACTATCCAGCCGGCCAACGCTGACAGGTTGATAAACGGTGGTGAGGTGGAGGGGAAGGAAGAAAAAAGACACCAGCGATAGCCGGTGAGAACCCTGCCAGCTGGCAGTGTACAGCGTGTTTTTTTTTCTTCATTTTGCATGTCACCGTGAGCAATCAAAACGATGTCAACTTCGATCCGATGTGCTTGTTGTCATCGCGGTGAAAAGGTGTTTCACAAAAGTGGACGCGGGTGGATGCGGAAGGGACGCGGAGGGACACGTGGCTTGTGTGGAAGGTGTCAACATTCCCAGGTATCATATCGGTGTGTTTCTCCTGTCGTGGGGACAGTTTACGGTCGTATAGTAGGAACAAAAATACTGACTCCTAAATAAACAACCTAACCTCAAATAAACACTGCTGCCATGTTTCGCATGCAAAGCGCGCAGGATGTACTGGCGCAGTGTTTGTATGTTCTCCACGGTTTGGCGACCATTCTGTCTCATTTCACAGTGTCGCAACTCAGGCTCCATAATTAATAGCGGTCATCAGGTGGTTTTCCTCCCTTCCGATCCGCTCGTACGAAGAACACGATCACGTCGATCGCTTCGACATGTAAGAACCGATCGGCCGTGTTGCGGATGGCAAAGGCACACATCGAACAAATCGAATGGCCGCAAGGGGAGGGAGAGCTGGAACTGTTCCTCACACCATCACAAACACACAGCGAACTGACAACTTAATTAAAGGGCACGGATGGCAAATGAAGAAGGCGCGCAGGAAGAGGTGATGGTGACACGAGTTTTATAAAGCGAGACTCAGGAGACTCCGAGGACACACGGCGTGCCTGGGTGCTGCTCAATCGTATCGATCAGAATGGGGCACGTTGTGTTATAAATTATGCACAAAAAAAAGTAAAATAAGTTGCCTTTCTTTGCCTTCCTAGGGGCGGTGAAACGCGTTCCAATCTA
>JXWZ01002899.1:0-10531 GCA_000956215.1 Anopheles farauti No. 4 | reverse complement strand
CTTCCGCCGTGCCGCTCGAGGCTGGGTTTGTTTGGTTTGGCGAAGGCCGCGGTGAAGTACACCTCGTGCCGGTGCTACATGTGGAGCACCGAATACCCATTTATGCTATCGTTAATTCCTTGGCATTAAAGCCAAACCGCCGGTCCTGGAGCTGTAACACACGGTCGGTCCCGTGAACAAACCACACATACGCAAACCGTCGCTTCCAACTGAAACGACGGTGGTTCACGTGAAAGAATTTGTTTCCTTCCGGGCATCCCCGGGCCGGGTTTGGTTCCGGCTGCTAGTTCCGTCCGCCGGGCCGGGCACATATCGAACCAACTTGTACGACTCATCGCAAGATGGACAGCAAATCCTCTCCCGGCAACGCAACGCAATGCTCCCCCCGCCCCGTGCGGGAAAGTTACCACGGAGGGTGCCAAAACTTTAGCGAAACAGGCAGGACGGCGCTCCGGGCACCGGGATAAGTCTCATCCTGCACGGGCGGCAAGCCCGATCCGGAGTTACGCGCGCCCAGAGCGTAAAACAAAATTGCGTCCACGTGCTGTCGGCGTCGGGCGTGGGCTGGACGGACGACGTTTGATGAAATTTTGAGTGAAAGTTGTATTAAAAGCTTTTAAATTAGTTTACCGTCCCAGTCCGGCGAGCGGCTGCAGGTTAATTAAAGCGTGGTGCACGCGTGGGGGACGCGTGGGGATGAATCTTGCTTTCGCAGCAAAACAAAAAGTTTGCCCCATGCAGCGGTGAAGTGGTCGGCAAATAAGTGGGGAAAGTATGGGTGGAAAAGCATACGCGCATGATGCGATCGTTGCGACCATTTGATGGGTCGTTTCTATCGATACGGCGGGGGTGAATTATGCTTACGAAAGACTATGAGGGGTCCTTTTTCAGAGAACCATAAGCACTCACTTAAGTAGAAACTCCCGACCCGACTATACATGTGTACTAACGTTCTATCTATTGTTCTTCTATTTCCAGGTGAGCACTCGAGAAAAGTTGTACCACGAGCTGGTAAGAATCCAGCGTATATGCTACCTTTCCGGGAACCGTACAGATGAGTGAGCCGTTCAAGTTATTAATAATTAAGGTTGAAAATTAATGCGTCAACTCA
Organism: Anopheles farauti No. 4; assembly: GCA_000956215.1. Classification (NCBI taxonomy): domain Eukaryota; kingdom Metazoa; phylum Arthropoda; class Insecta; order Diptera; family Culicidae; genus Anopheles; species Anopheles farauti No. 4. The sequence goes on along the minus strand of JXWZ01002899.1, from coordinate 9,420 downwards.
CTGGAATTTCGCAAGCGCGCGCGGCATCGCCACGAGAACAGAAAACACGCTTAATTCACCTACTAATGAACCCACCCGGTAACAAAACGCCTAAATGTAGGCAACTAGAAGTACGCTTAACACCCTTTTTGGAAGCAGAATCCTCAAAGCGAAAGGATTTTTGACCCCCTCTCACAACACGGCGGTGGTACGACGCTAGATTTCAATTAGCCACCCAACGTCTCGAGCTTCTTGGAACTTTGGCACGGGTGAGAATAGCCGAAATTCGTCAACTTTCGGCACCCCCCAAAAAACGCGGTACCGCATGCACAAGACAAACATAATTTCACCGCGGATAAGAATGTGATGTTCGTGCGGGCGCGCGCTTGTGTGTGTGGTTGTGCGAATCCTGTACACGAATCATCACCACGCGGATCAGCACACACACACACAGACAGAGTCACAAAAAAGAAAGCAGAAATTGTAGGAAGCATCATTGTTTCGCACCTTCCAAGAGACGCTTCCACCGTTCCGCTCGGTGTCACCTAATTTCGGGGCCGCTTCGGCGTACCATCGGTGGCAACTTTTTGCACCACCGTGATTGCCGGCCTCCCACCTCGTTCGCTTACTCCTTCACCCGGTTTGTGCAAATACCGGTCCTGTTGCGCCGACTGTTGCGGCCCGTCGTGGAAAGTTATGAGAAAGCAAATATTAAATATAATTTCTCAATGTTGAAAAGTTATTACCCGTATGGTGGTGACGCGCAGAGCCTTGTTCCCGGCTGGCGGTGGTTCGGGGAAGACAAAAAAAACAAACCGGGTGAACACAATGAAGGGGCCGCCGTGTTCTATTGAAACATCGGATGAAATTAAAACATAACCCCTTTTTTTCCGGCCCATGGTGGGTTTTTTTTTTTTGTTTTTCTCCCTCGTGGCCAAGGGAAGGGAAAAGTCGTCGTCAGCAATCATCATCCGATTCGAGTCGAGTCGTCGGGACTAGAACCAAACGCCACGGGATCGTCCTTGACACGGTGCACCCACCCATTCCACCACCCATGGCTAAGCACTTTTATAGTCTTACTTTTACAAATGTTTGTCTTCGTTCGTCGTATTTCTTGGGTGTTTTTGTGTGTTTGTGTGTGTGTGTGTGTGCCTTTTAGGCTACTTTCACCAGCACGATGCCATCCCCCGCTCGGGTTATTATGCCGGTGATGAGCCTCTGACATTGCGAGACGCACGAGCCGTACCGCAAATTGTTGCGCCTGCCCTTACGCCACCGAACACACGCAACACGGAAGGGCGCCCGCACCGAAACATGCCGAGTCAGCGAGGCTTTTCCGCAACCTTGCCGCACCGAAACCAGCCTTTGCCGTTCTTTTTCGTTTTTTTTTTTTTTTTTTTTTGGGGGGGAGAAGGGAGAAGGAACTCGAATCCTTTCTGCCTGCGCGTTTCCGTAAGAAAACAGGATAATCACCTGCCTTGTGATGTCCTTTTCCCATCATCACCAACGCCCGTTGTCGACTAGTTTCCATCTGGGTCGTTTGGAACAACCAACTCATGTTGGGGTTGCCTCTCTCTCTCTTTCACTCGCCCTGTTTTCCTTTACCCTTTTAATGGCCAACTAATGGAGGGGTTTTCACCTTGGAACGGTCTGTTGTATTTGTTTTTTTTTTAATGCTTTGCTCCTTCACCTACAAAGAACCGAAGGAAATTAAGTTTTCCCTGTTTTGCGTTACAGCGAGCAAAACCTGTGAGCTCCCTTTCCGAACGCGCAACGGAAGTTAACACTTAGCACTACCACAATGTTTGTGCCGTTTTTTTGTTTTTTTGTTGCGCGTTTAAAGACAATAGGTGCCGATGGGAACCGAAGGTGAACCGGAAAGAACAACGAACGTCGATGGGTTTTACGTTCGATTGTGTACCGCTTTGGTGAGGGGATGCAACCGTTGTCATAATTGGCAGCACTACCATTTGTTGCCTCAGGAGCGCACCACAAGTTGTTCGTTCCGTATTGAGCTTATGTTTTTACATTGTCCTTTTCTTTCAAGAGCTCGGCTGCTTCAGCCACTAATTGATGCGTATTTTTCATTTCTTGTTGCGCTCAACTGAAGTGTGATCGTTGCTGCTTGATGTACACATTAATTGTGGACAAATAGCGACGCAAAAATCTCCTGTTTTATCACACCAGTTTTTAACGGGAACGGGAAAATAAATAAATTTTCCTTTGTAAAACGCCCGTAAAGCGTTACACACAGTAGAATGCGCCTGAAAGTATGCAAATTAATACCTTAATTAAACATAATTTTTAAATACACCAAAGATCTTGTTTTGAGCGCTGGAAATAATATTTTTTTAATCAAGGTATCACTATTTCTTTTCAAATCCGTATCCGTACCCAATTTTCGCAGTTGTAAGCAGAGAAATTAATTTGCTGTCAAAAGCAGCCCTTTCCGTATTCAATTTGTCATTCAGAAACTTCTCCTTCTGATGAACAGCGTCAACTTCACTTGCATTGAAAAGTGCCATTTTTGTACAAATTTGATTCTTTACCAGTCCATTATGCTCGCAACGCACTGAAGGTGATTCTAGGAAGGTAAAACCTCCCACCACCCGGCTGTTTAAGCTGGACATTTTCGCTCGGCACACTTTTTACAGGCCGGCTAGACTTTGGCAGACCCGGCCCGAAAGTGGTTCCGTTTGAAGTCCAACGGCCGGTGTCTGTACCTGGCCCGCAAGATAATCTTTGCCGGCAGGAAGCCTTCGGTTTCAAAATAAAAAAAAAACCCCCCAGCTTGACTTTTTGTCCCACCTCCACATTAACGTTGTCATTTCATGTAGTGGATGGCCATATACCTCTCGCACGTGCTTCCGGTACAGCTTCCGATTGCGGGCAGGGTTGGAACCTGCGATGCGGATGGTTGTAATTTTTCACCACTCGTGTTGAAAAGACCGGCACAAAAGCGGCACCCAGGCACCCGAAAATCCCCGGCCTCCCTGGAGCCGGTTGTGGTGGGGAATATTTTTGTTATCATAATACCTTTGGCAAGCCGGGAGAGTTTGCCGGGCCACCAACAAAAACGTTTCCCCTGCCGTTCGAACGAGTTCTGAGAGCACCCTGCTGCGTTACGAATCTAAAGCCGAACCTCCTCGTGCCCTTCCGCCCCTCGAAAACATCCCGGCAAGACAACTCCGGTCCATGACGGTCTCCGTCTCGTTCGCAGAGAGTTTCCTACCGAAAAAAGGGTCGATATCAAAGGCTCGCCACAGCAGGGTGGCTCAAAACTTCACCCCCCCTCTCCCTCCCCCTCCAACACGCACGCACACAAACGCCCCGGACGGGCATGTTTTGCATACTTTTTAATAGTCCATCAGTCCGGCCACAAATTCCGTCCCGCCAAAAAACCACGCACGAGTGCCCGGGAAAACCGTACCGAACCCGGCAAAATATGTCAGCGGTGGGAGCGCCCGGGAGCCCACAGCCGTCACATGACGCTTTCGGGAAAGTGTTCCAGGGAAAGGAAACAGCCCCCGGGCCACCAGCTGGACGACAGCAATGCAATTTATGGTTTGGCCGGACGTCGAAAGAGAGACGTCCGCTTGTTAGGGGGGAACAAGTCACCTCCCGTTCGGGGTTTGGCAACAATGTCGGTCGGGATCATCCCGCGCCGGGAGCCCCGCACCGCATGCAGCTTACTTGGGGGATATTAATAAATTTTCCATCATTTACACACCGTTTGACTGGCGGAGGATCTTCTGAGTGACGCCTGGGGTTTGGGGTATTTTTAAGCATCAATCCAGACGCATCCGGCCCGAAAGTCTGGCCGTGCCGGTGGTCTTTATACGCCCCGGCGACGATTTGTAACGACGCCTTGCCAGTGTTCCAGTGCGAGCAGGCAGCAGGTGGGAAGAAACGGTTCGTCCAGCTTTCTCGGCCATATATTCTAGCTAGTCCAGCTATCTCCCGGCCGACGACGACGATGATAATCATCGTCATCAACACAACGAGCCGACCGAGCCGAACAACGATGGGCAGTAAAACCGGATTTTCTTCACTTGAAATATTTAATTTATCGCAATCCGTAGTCTAAACAGCTCGTCCCACCACTCTCGTACTCGGACACTTGGCTTACGGACTTGGCTAAGGACCAACGAGCTCGAGCACCGACCGGCCCACCCTCGTTTGATGAAGATGCAATCCAATTTACTCTCACCGTCGTCGTCGTCGTCGTCGTCCGGACAATCTCTCGCCCATGCTCAAGTACCCTCTTATCTATCCCCTTCGGGGGAGTGAAGTGGGAGAGTGTTCCGCACCGCAAAGAGTGGCTACCGCAGCCCATCTTAGCTCGCTTGATTATGGATGCATCCTCCCGAGCGGCCTGCTCAGCACGCACCGGAGAAAGCAAACAATCCTGTTACGATTCTGCACCCGGACGTCCTGTCACACGCATACACGCGCATATACATATCCTTCCATGTGTACATGTGTGTGTGTGTGTGTGGGGAAACATTTTCCCGGAATAAAATCAATGGTCCTCAGTTGTGCGGCCAGCACAACCCGACCCGGAGGGCGATCGGGAAAACTTGAACCAAGGCTAGTCAACAGCCCACTCCGGGCACTCCGAAACTCGTTGCTGACGGTTTAAATAGTTTGCTTTATTATTGCAATACCCCGGGTACAGCGCATCGAGCGTTCCGTCAGAGCGATCCAGCGAGGAAAACTCCTCGAGGTTTATTAAATTATTGCACCGAGCGTCGTCCATCCCACCGGCCAGCGCAAGGGCAATGACTTTGGGCGAAAGCGAGGGACAAAAAAAAATACCTCAAGCTGAGTGGGGATTTCGGAGCAAACCCACCGCACAAGTACGCCACACAGCTTGACCGTGGCCGGTGGTAAAGGTTTGCTGCATGCAAAACGGAAACCCATCTCGACGCGGCGTGAAAAACGTCCGAGTATTACTTTTCCGCTACCCCCAACGCCGGTTGCCTTGGGCACAAATCTCGACAAAGCGGGCACCTTCATCTGCACGGGGACTTAACATGCCCACGGAAATGGCATCATGAGTCGGTCGGCCTTCTCCAGCAGTCCAGACGGTCGAAACGGACGAGCGTGAGCGAGACAGACAACGAAAGAAGCCATCAATTCGCTTCACTGCTAAATGGTTTAGAATGTGCAACCGACACCACCGGGTGGAACCGTCTATTCCAATCTGTTGTTGTCTGCCAGTTCTCGGCCGGGTCCCTCCGCGCAAGCAACACACCCGGAACCAGTGCAGCGTATGACGATGGTTGAAAGGCCACAAACGCAAACACGCCGGTCCCTTTGCGAACCGTGCCCGTACATGCATCGGGTTGCACGGGCAAAAGCGATCCTGTTCGCTTCCTCCACCCCCTCGGCACAAGCAAGCGCCGTGAACATAGACGCAGACTAATCTCACGAAACCCCCGAAAAATCCAATCATCATCAATGGCCTTCAACCGACGGCGAAACGGTGAAGAGGACAAACGCCGAAACCTTAGCCAAAGTCGAGCTGACCCTCCGTGCGGGCTTTGCTCAGCTTCAAAATCCACCCCATGGGGGGAGGGAGGTGGAGGTTGTTGCGGCTCGCCCTGGACATGGACATGGGCGACGACTGCCAACGTTCCGGAATGCCAAATTGAATTTTATTGTTACTTTTTTTCGTCGGTGGAGAAATCTATTAAAATGGTGTGAAATTAATAATAAATTATATTAGATTTTATAGATTTATGCCGTTCGCCGGGGACGCTGCTTTCGTTCGTACTGGCGTACAGCTTTTTTGCCGGCTGACGCGGTTCGGGTTGTGGGTACAGTGTGTACTAAAAAAAATATGTCAAAATATCGAAACACTAAGCCGTAGCTTGTTCAACGAGCGAGCATCGGTGTTTTCAGCCAAATTTTAAGCCATGAAAATATTGCAAGCATTCAGTCTACGATCATTTGATCATGTAAATCTCATGTGCAACTAACGAATAAAAACATCCAAAATTAAAAAAAGATGGAAAAAAGAAGAATCCTATAGAAATACCTATACTTTAAATAAATCACATTAAATTCATAAATTCGATCAAAAATTGCAAAAAAATCTTTCAAAGTTAGAAATAAACGAAATTAAAATTCTTAACACTGTAGAAAGTTAAATATTTAAAAATCTTGGTTGGACACCAGTATGCGAGCTCTGACAGCTGTCAGAGTTTGGATTCGCGCCGAATTGAAGATTGTCGCAAGAAGAAAGACAGACCACGTTTTTCTCTACTAAAATAAAGCGATTGCTTAAAGAAAAGAAATTGAGTGTTTATTGAGTAAATTACAACACAAACATAAAAAATCCTTTGCAAATATTGTAACACACACTGTATGTGGCGTAAAGAAACATATCGCCCTTACATACTGGACAAGTTCCTGCACCGTTTGCCGCCGTCGTAGTCCTTCTCCCTTCTTCGATTTCACTTTCAGCATTGCTTCAGCTGTTCCGGCAATCATTTTGGCTAACCGCAGACCCGCCGCCCCTGCCCCACCGTTTTCCCCCTCTCGCATCACAACCGAGTGAATTATCTCGAGCCTTGGAGAGCATTGGATACATTTTATGAGGGGGATTTCGGGCCAATCCGGAACGTCCCGCTTCATGCCCGGGACGCCGGGATAGGAACGTCCCGAATTAGCGATTAAACTTATTGCCCCACACGTGAGGAATACGAAATTCGGGAGTTTCCATTTCCCCATTTCGGGTCGCAGCCGAACTTTAAGCCGATGTTCCACAGAGGAAGAAGTCCCGGTTTTATACGACGCCCATGGTCTTCCTTGAACGCTGCCTTTCCAATCGATTCGTCCTCACGGCGGGGTGAAACACGCACACATACGGCATGACCCAATTTCTTCCCCCGAGAGGCGGAAGACAACTCACCACGGCACGCAAAAATTCCATAAACTCGAGCGCGAGCTTGAGATTATTTTATTATTGCACTTTAACGCAAGAATCGGTTTCCATTCACCGCTTGAAAGGAGCTTGGCAGGATGAAGGATAAAACGACTCCACTCACACCAACCAGCATTGCTGTGGCCTCGGCAACAGTGTGTAGGGAGAAGGAAGAGAAACCCACAAAAACGCCTCACACACATACGTACACCAGCAGTGTACGTTCCCAGGGTGCACTCGAACACCCTCACCCACGCCTCCCACCCTCCCAGGCCCATGGTACACTTACGGTGGTAGACACCTGCTGCCACGGGTTTGCTGGTGAGGTTTGAAAAATTCTCCCACGGTGCAGGACGAGAATATATCCGTCCCAGTCCAGCGCGTCCCAGCGCCCCACCGTACACCATTACTTGGCGCATTTGCCACCGACCCACCCCTCGGTGGCAGCAGTCCCATGGAAAGCGTCATAATCGACCGATTTCTCAAGAACGAACCGAAACGCTCGGTCGTTTCCCACTTTGATCATGAAGGATTCGAACAAATTGCCGTACGGTGCACAGTGCGGAAGGGAGCGAGAGGGCGTGAAAGGGGGACGAATGGGGGAAGTGGAGCAGTTTTTCCCCTCACATCGATGAGCAGAAGTAATGGAAGACGCGGGCGGGTTTTTCCTTTTGAACCTGCCCCCGCCACGGATGGCTCTTGTGGAATTCGGTTCGCTTCCTGCCGACGGGTGGCGTGGCGAGACGCATCTTATCATCCACCCCGCGGGGGAGGGAGGAAACACTCACCCGATGGACGAGAATGTGCGCGCATAAATTATATGATCCTTTCTTCGGGGAAAGGTTGCACCGTTGCGCTTCACGCGAGCAGCATGATACGCTTTATAAAGTTTTCATCAAGTTGGTTCATTTTCCGTACCGCTACTATTGCATTACGAGTTGATTACGGGTGCGTGATATTACCATGGGCGAAAATTGGAACAGCTCCAGACCTTTGTGTTGTGTGTCTGTCGGTGGTATGGTGGTGGTTCGATCAGTTGATTGATCGAAATGCAGGATGTGTGTTTTCATAACGAGAAAATTTCCTTATTCAAACCGGTTTCCTTAGTAGATTTCAATTTGTTTTTCAGTGTTAAATTTAAACCAACAATATTTATGTAAAAGAATATCAAGCAAAACTGATATCGAATATTTTATCTGATTTAATAGTTAGAGAAAATAAAATAATCGGAAGATTTCAAAAATGAATTTTTTTGCTCATCAAAATTCCTCTATTCATTATTTCACTCCCTCGCTTAACGCTAAAATTTTTATTACTTCCAATAAAAAGTTCAATTAATCTGTCTCTCTAAATTAATGCAGAAAATTATATTTTAAAAATAGTTTCATTCCCTTATAAATTATGTAAACCGATTCGAAGAAGCATAAGAAAAAAAACAGAAAAAAACATTCCCCAAAACAACAAAATTAAATTTAAAAAAATATTCAACCCACCGCTTTTGCCGAAATCGTAGCAGCCATCTTCCTCGAAAATCGCAGACTTGTCGTGCAGTTAGTCGAAATTCGTTAAAATAATCCCGGGTACCAGCGTGTGGCCCTTCCACCGCACTTATTTGTACTGCCGTTAACGATGGCTGAAAAATTAATCCTACCCAGCCCAGCAGCCGCTTCTCGTACGATTTTGAAGGACATAAGCATAAGGGGGTGGGGTTCCGGAAATACGAACGCATGTCATCCCGGGAGCCTGCGAAGGCGGTTTTTTATTTTTTTTCCTTTGCTTTTCCTCTCCACTGTACCATAAGAAAGTTTTCCAAGCGCCCTTTAGGTGACTGGATGGCTCGGGGATGTCTTTGCGTTGTCGTGTCTCGTCCCGGCCTCGTTGCCTTGCTGGGCTGCGAAGTGGAAAGTTCGCGATCTTTCATCAGCTGACTTCCGGCGCCACCGCCACCGGTGACTAACTGACTTCCCACTTCTTCCCCCTACACAAACGCACGCACACAGTCATGCGTTAAATTGGGTGAAATTCCATTCCAGCTGCGAAATTCACGAAACGATTCGTACCGCACACCGCGCGTGTGTGTGTCTATATTTGTATGCACGAGCATTACACATGAGCCCCGCACTGTTTGTTCAGGTTGCTCGCCCGGCGTCCCGGGACACGCCAGAAGGTCTGCCGAAAGTTAGCAAACTTTGCGCAACCCACCCACCCACCCACAGAGCCCCCGCTTTCGAAAAATAAGCCACTAAAAGGGGCTGAGCGAGCAGCGAGCGAAAGCGCGCGCCGGAGAGCGAAAATAAAACAAAAGAATACGACGCAACGCACACCGTCGTCTTGTTGTTTGTGGGAAAAACATAACCTATCTTTTCCCCGGGTTCGGTGTCGTCGGTCGCCTCCGTTGGTCTCCAGGACGCCCGTTTTCAACGTGTGCGTGTGTGTGTGTGTGTGTGTTTGTTTTAACTTTAACGAAGGAAAATATTGTTCTTCATCGAACCCGGGCCACACACACACCA
>JXWZ01002896.1:0-11353 GCA_000956215.1 Anopheles farauti No. 4 | reverse complement strand
TGCCGGGAAGCGGGAAGGGAGCGGAAATGGCGGAAAATGGGGTTAGTGTCGCAAGCAGGGCGGTGAAATCTGGGACAGAATCGATTTCACTGGGCCACATGGGGTGGTGGAAAACTTGAACCAAGCGTTGCAAAAATTATTTTGTACAAAAAAAACTTTTTTTTTTGTAAAAAAAAACCATCAAAATTATTTTGAATATGATTTTTTAACAGAAAGGCGGAGGCCCCGTCGGCTTCATCCCTACCACTATTATCTCAATGAAACTCGCGACGCTGTCATTCAACTGTCTGAAGGTATGGGAAGGTGCTTACCGCCAGCGCGGTACGTGAAGGATGGGTTTGTTGTCTTCTCAAACCATTCACGAATTCCACCGCTATCTTCCGCTGTTGTGAAGGTCGCTTCTTGACGCGTATCGCTCCGATTTGCGCATTCCGAACCAGGCCGCGATATGATCGATCGGAGGGCCAATTTTGGGGCGTTTGAATTATGCAACGGGTTGGTTTGGCTGTTAGTTGTTGTTGCGGTTCGAATGCTAATAAGGTTTTATTAGATTTTTCGTGCATGGTATCGATAGAACATTATGTTTCCTTTACAGACTGACGTTTTACACTCGTAGAATTTGCAAAATATTTTCAAACAAACGATAACAAAAAAGGATTTTAATTTCTTGATTTAAATTATGTATTAATTTATATTTTATTTTGTTTTATTACATCCACAGTTAAGTTAAATTTCTCTTAATAATATGACGCCAACACTTTGTAAATACAATCCATTTTATTTTATTTTAAACATTATTGACATTTGAACATTCGAAGGTACAAATTTGTGTTACATATGAAAAATAAATAATAGAATTTGGATTCTGTCTGTCTGAACAGAGAAACTTCGACATGGTAAACTTCTACATTTGACCTTCCCATGCAAATTCTTAACGGTCCAATCTGATTTACCCTTGGCATTTTAACCTGGTATTTCGGAAAAAAGAAATGTTGTTTCGCTATCGCTTGTCAAATAAATATTAAAAACAAGACAGTATCTAAACAAATTTTACTTAAATATTAAAATCAAAATTAATATATTTTAATTTTGCAAATAAAATAAACAGAAATAATTAAAACACAGTATATTAATAATTAAAAATATTCAACCATTGACTAGCCCAGCGCACTCGGGACAAATATTCCCCGTGCACCGTCCATCCCGGTTTCGCATGAAACCCTCCAACGGCAGTGTGCAAACAGAGGAGTCAGAATCTGCGCCTACTTTGCTTTCCGCATCACGTTGAAAACACCTCAGCTCGCTTAAACGGCGAGCACTCGTACGCTTAAACGGAAAAAATGTATTCTCCGGCTTGGGGGAAAAGCAAAAAAAAAAGGCCCAACAAACTATCCAACAACCGACGCACAATGCAGTTGAAAAAGGGCGGGCGGGAAAATGTTGTCTCCGTTCTTCTTACACAACACTTTTCCCCGGGTAGCATAATCGCTCGACGTACGACCGGCAAACGTGACTTTCCATCACCGAGGCTCATCTACGCGGGGCAATTGGGACGAGTTGTGTGTGTGTGTGTGGTCGCTTAGGTTTTTAGCTTCTGGTTGATAGCTCGCACAGGGCTCATTACGGCCTGAAGCTCGTGTGTGAACGAGTGTCGCACAAATCGCACAAAAAAAAAACATACAGACTGCTCGAATCGTCCTCTCGATTGGGCTCGCGAGCGAAGCATAACCGTACGCACCGCGAATGGAATCGTTAATTAGCACCCTACCACAGGCGCCAAACACAAGCCACACAGTGAGCGGGAGAGAGCGAGAGAGCGAGAGAGAGAGAGAGAGAGAGAAGGTGACTTAATGGATCGACTGTATCGACCATCTCCCCCTACCGAAGCGATGGGGTTCGGCCTCGGTCAAGGATACGACGGGCGCTGCTGGTTGGGGTGCTTGTCTTTCTTTCATTTTTGTTTTGTTTTTTGTTTTGTCAGTTTGGTCTCGAAGGACGCACCCGATCGGGTCGTTGGCTTCCAACCGGCACCGGTTCGCCCGGCCGGTCAGGTTGGGTGGAACGTGTGCTGCCGATCGGAAATGCGGAAATACGATCGGTTTTCAGCCCGGTTGGCTTCTACCGGGGCGCTTGTACGGTTTCGAGCGGTTTCGAGTTTTTTTTTTGTTTTATGTGAACGCGTACGGTTGCGTAAGATTAACACCCTCCGGGACCGTGGGGGCTTCAGAGCTGATGGACAGTTAAATTGACGAGCTGAGTGGTTCGGCATCTAATGGAGCGTTTCGGAGCGTTCAGCACCTAGGCAAGGGTAGGAACAGAGCAGAGGAACGCTCTGTTCTGTCGAAAGGATGCGGTGGGAGATAATCAACGCAAACTTTGACAAACGATCTGGTTTAATGAACAAGTTCATCAAAAAGAATAATTATTATTTTTCATAAATATTCATTTTCGTGGCAAAGAATACCACCATCTTTTTTAATAATTAATAGTGCTATTAAAATAATTTTCAATTAATTTTATTGTGCTTCTTCCACGCTTGTAAAAACATTTGTAAATAATTAGTTTTAATTATATTATTTTTCATTCGAATTTCCTGGCCCAATCCAACTGTCAAATTTTGTTCTGCTGAAAATAGATTATTTAGATAAAATTTTGAAACATTTTTTTAGTTGCCAGCGATGTGCGGGATATGTTTTTCGTAAAATTACCCATTTATCCGACCCAATCTAGATAAGCTCCACCATCCCAATAGTAGGAATTCGTAAATACCCGTCTGTAGAAATTAATTTCAGTATATAATTTTAAATTTGCTGTACATTTTAATTTATTTAAATATTATTTTATATTGCTTATACTTTTTTATACTATTTTTATATTTATTTAAACCTTAACTGATGAAAATGTGTAAAATATTTTCTTAGCATATTAATAAGTTTGAAAGAAAATATTAAATAAAAATGTTAGCTACAATATTTCTACGATAGTGTTGGATTATTATGCTGAATCCTGATAATTGTACAATCCTGATAATTGTACATCAAATTATTTATTTACGCTTTTTCCTAATTCCTGTTTTTCTTTTTTCTGAGTTCTGCTTGAAATCTAATCACGTTGAAATATTTCACACCGATCTTGAAAATCGATTTCTGCTAGCTCTTAATGGCTTGGTGAGTATCTTTTACTGATTGTGAGTCTCTATATAAACTATCAAAATGCCTCAACATATTGAAATGGGTGGCTTGCTTTTAGACACCCGTGAATTTAGGGATGTAGTACAATATTTATGGAGAACTAAGCCAATATTCAACTAATCCATTAATATATTTGATATTGATTTTAATAAAAAAAAAATACCTTCCCCTCTTCCACACCTTGAACTTCGTTAGTAGAAGAACGTATCGAAGTTTTGTTCGTAGGGCGCACTACCCTCCTCGGACAGCCGTCGCTCCTGTATCCGTTTCTCGGCCAGCTTCACGGCCTGCGCCATCGCGTAGCCGTGGGGTTTGACGAGCTTCTGGAAGTCGGCCCGTTCCAATCGATACACCTCACACACCTCCAACGCCACCACACTCACCGTGCGGACCGCATCGGGCCGAAAGAGGGCGATCGCACCGAAGTTTGCCCCATCGATCAGATGGCCCAACTCCACACCATCGGCCGTGTAGACGGCGGCCGTTCCGAGCGCAAGAAAGTACATGGAATGGGCTGCTCCACCCGCCGATAGTATCGTGTCCTGCTCCAGATACAGCTCAAACCGTAGCTGATCGGCGATGTCCTGCAGGACGTACAGAGGCAGCTCGCGAAACACGTCCGCCCGGCTCAGGAACGGTGCGTAGGCGATCTCCATCAGCACCGTGCGGCGCAAGTTATCCGACGCTTGCGTACGAATCGGCCGCACGTCGTAGTAGTGCATCCGGTAGTGGCACCCGAAATGGCGGCTCATCTTCCGGTGGACGGTGCGTCCGAGCCGTTTCGTCCGGCAGAACGCATCGATCTCGTTCAGGATCTCGTCGTACCGGGTGCTGCTGGCGTCGGCGGTGATGATCGTGCGGATCAGCAGCAGCAGGATGTAGATCGACCAGATCCAACCGCCGAGGAGCAGCAGCGATTGCGTCCACTCGTGCAGGAAGTGATGGGTGGCGGAGAGCGAATGTCCACCCTGGAGGCTAATCTTGAGCGTGATCATCATCGCGCGGAGGTAGCGATAGGTGACGGTTGCGTTGTGCTCGAGATCGTTCAGCCGGGCTGCCATATACTCCGCGCAGATGGAGGTTGCCGGGACGTGGTCCTCGAAGTAGGCCCGGTAGTTGGCACCGACGGGAAGTCGTGCGCGGTGGGTGATCGGGTAGCGGAGGTGATCTCGCCGCTGATCGTGACTCCAAAGCACATCGACCAGAAAGTGCGACTCGAAGCGGTTGTCGTCCAACAGGACCAGAGTCAGCATCGGTACGGCATACAGCAGGCAGGTGGTCCAGTGGAGTACGTAAAGTGTGTCCATGATCGGTTCCAGATACCGGATCTGCTTCTCCGACAACCCGAACAAGCTTCGCGCGACCGTGCTAAAGTACCAGTTGATAGCCTTGAAGCGCCAGACGCACAGCAGGTACAGGTAGATCACCATGCAGAGGTAGCTGACGACCGCATCCTGATAAAAGCCCACGACCAGCTCGTCCAGGATCAGCACGTATGGCACAAACAGCAGCATCCGGTTCAAGACGTTCCACCAGCGTAATCGGTGGCGTATGATGCGGTGCGGATCCAGCACCACCTCACCCCGGCTCACGTAACCCGTCACCAACTTCAGCGCGAACTCCACCCCAAGCAGCGTGCACAGCGCACAGTCGAACAGCTGCAGGCGCATCAACACCTCCAACCGCAGGTGAGGCGCAAACGCGAACGCGAATCCAAGCGTCAGCAGATGCAGCGTCAGCACGACGTACATCACCATCTCCCACCACTTGCGGACGCCGCTGAACGGATGCACCACGTAGGGTGGTAGCTCCCGCACTTGGCGCTCGTTTTCGGCCGCGATCTTCGTGCGGCTGCGGTAGTGGATGTGCGTTTCGGGATGACTCGGTGAGATGAGGAGCAGCGTGCGAAGGTAACGGAGGCAGCGGGCGGCGAGCGACGTGCCGGGCAGGATCGGTGGTAGGTGTGTATCGGAATCGCCCAACCGGAGAACGACCGGAAGCGAACAACGGTGAGCTTTCGGTGACATTTTCGTTCGTAGTTCGTTCGTAAGGATCGCTTCTTTTGTGGTGTTTTTTTTGTGTACTGCCATGGGTTACTGTGATTGATATAAAGAAATGCATTTTAAAATCGTTTTAGAGATGCTTCTTGGGATGCCATGACAAAAGTGTAAGAGAATTTGAAGAAATCGAATGTTTTTTTTTTACTAAAAAAAATTGAGAGGTTAAAAACGCTTTAAAAAAATTCCACAGATCAGTTGGATTGATCCAACCTAGTGCAGAAGTTTTACAAAAATATCTCGCTTGTTCTAACGCGGCCTTTGCACCAGTTTTCGATAAGGCAAATAGGAAGTGTTCGTTCTTGCGAGTTTTAAATTGTATTTAAAATTGCAGAATTGTTTCCTTAATTATTCTGAGATTTGTTTAAAAGTTATAATTTGCAAAAAAAAATATCGCGCCAGTTTATTCTGTAAAAAAGTTCTATAAGAACAAAATTTGTGGCTGAATATTTGAATGTAACAGAAAATATTTTAATACATCCATTTTCAGTGAAAAAATTTTTCAAACCCGGAAAAATCTTTCGTAGATAGTTCGTACAGGAAATAAAACCTGGGCAACTTATCCTTCAATTGAACTATTATGTTATCTTTCTTTGCAAAAAAAAGGAGACATAAATATCGGTGAGCTTTTCAGGTTTTCGTGGATAAAATAATGATTTTCCACTAATTTCCCTCAAACAAGTTTTCCCGGCCGCGTTATCCGGTAAGAAATCCCACAACTGAATTGTTCACCACTGTTCGTCACCAAATATGGTAGTGGCTTCACCCGGTACCCGTTTCATGGAAGGAAAAAATCTGCGAAACGGTAGCAAACCATGGCAATGTTAAAAGAAAAACCATCATCTCACCGGTGCCCGTGCCTGCGTTGCGAGGCAACCTTTCCCCGGAAGGTCGTCCTACCGGGTTCGTCACGTTTCGCGCCGAGTGGCACATGTTCCGTAGGGCTTGAGCCACATCACCGCACGGGCATTACGAAAAGTGGCCATTTTCTGCGCTCCTACGTCAGAGGCGGCCACGGTTCGTCACGTTACCGTGCCAGGTGAGCGGAAAAACTTTCCCGCCCCGAGCGCACGGTATGTCGAACAAAAAAAAAAAAAAAAGTTTTCCCGGCTTTTGCGCTGGGCCCTGGGAAGCGCCCGGGACTTTCTCTGCACCGGAGCGATATTCACGAGGCGTCGGATTGTTGTGCAATATGTAACCTTTCAGCCGCTTTTCGTGCGCTATTTCAATACGGGCAACGTGCGTTTGCCGGTGCAAATGACAGGCTGTAATGGACGGTTAGAGGAATATCCATGTTCGGTTGAGATGTTTGCGTCTAAATATTTAATATCACCAGACGAGCGCCGGAAACGTTAGTCGATCCGGAATTGTTTCAACGTCCATCAAACCCACATTATATAACCGATTCGCACCTCCATTTTCGCATCATCTCGATATGTGTTATGAAAAAAACCCCCAACCCCCACCGAATGCTCCGGTCATATGCTAATGGATTCGGTTCGATGTCGATCTTTCCCCGCTCGTCAGGTCAATGCCAGTCGGCGAGGGATCATTTATTCATCATATTAACAATTTCACACTGAACGAGAAAAGGAAACGGCGCGCGGAAGGGGCGGTCGGACGCGGTCACCCGGGGTTCGTCGCCACCGGCAGGAAAGGCCGGGTGACATTCAACGATGTGTGAAGGCGAAGACCGGCGTCGGTTACGAAACACGGTTCGGGCGGAGCTTCGGACACTTCGCCAGGGTCGCACGAAACAGCTGGACACGAACGACGATCGGCGAACGACGATCGGCGATCAGTGTCAGTGACCGGAAATTGATTACGACTCGACGAGATTTGCGAATTGCGTTGCGGAAGAGGTCAGCGTTCGAAGGAGAATGCTAACCGAATTCTAATCGAATCGAATTCTTTTTGCTAAAGAACATAGTTTAGTAGTAGGGATATTATGAAAAATGTTGAAAAATAATAAAATTAAAAAAATATTTATTTTTGAACAGAAAAATATGTTCAAAATGGCTGCTCCACAACCCTAACTTGAAGTTACCCTACCAACGAAAATACATAGTCGACATAGTCGAAGAACGCTGTGGAATGCCATAGTAACCAATCGGTCGAAATCGTTGATGTTTACGTGCTACCATCGAACAAGGACGTTCTTTGAAATTCAAGTCTTCAACGAAACAAAATAACCAGAATGACCGAACTCGTGCAGTACAACCCAGCGGACAATGGACACTCTGGGGAGAACGTTCATCATCGCTGTCATCCTTTGGTAAGAGCTGCAATACACACGAATAACCGTCCAGAAGTCAAGAAATCGTTTACTTCCAGCACCTAACTTGGCTGTCTGGGTTCAATCCGCGAGTGCCACTGCTCAACGTCAGCACCGCCCGTGACCGGAAGGAACTGATCCTGACGTCAGGGAACACGCTCCTCTTCTACTGCTACGATGGCGAACGGGAAAAGATACTGCCGGTTGTTGGTCACGTAAGTCTGTTTTCCCCCGGTAGCATCTCTTTTTTTCTATCTCCCGAACGTTACTGTTGCAGAAAAACGTTGTAAACATGATCGGTTGTGACGGAAGTGGACGGTTCGTGGTGAGCTCGGACAGCTCCTACTGTATTAACGTCTGGGATCGGCAGGTTGGAGGAGAAACCACACACGCTCCGATCGCCATCCGGACCATCTTTGAGCCGTTCAAAGCGAACGGAGACATCGGAGCTGTGGCGTTGAGTTTGGACGGCAAATATCTTCTCGCAGGAGGTGGACTCCCGTCCGTGCCGGGAAGTCAGCTGAAGCTGTGGTCCTGGACGGTTGGAAATGATTTCCCGGATGGTAAGTACCCGCTGCCGGAAGAAAACGATGTCTATCTAATGTTTGAACACGTTCCAGCAGACTCGCTAACACTTCCGGCCCGCCTGGGACGCATCAAAACCATCCACTTCTGTCCGGATCGGGGCCGGAGGAATCAGTTCGTGGTGACGCTGGAAAGTGGAGTCGTTTTCGGTGCGTGGGACAGTAAGGAGCAGAAGCTATCGATGCAGGTGCCGAAGCGGCACGGATTCCAGGACTACAACGATACGGTGTTTGTGGCGGGCACGGATCGGGCCGTCTCGGTGACGGGTGCCGGTATGGCGGTGCTGTGGAGCAACGACCGGAAGTCGCTGACGGAGGACGGTGACTGTGGCAGTGTGCTGCGGAAGGAGTTCCTCAAGTATCTGCACTTGAAGTACGCTTCGATCAACGTGGTTAGGTCGTGCGATGAGAAGATCGTCACCGGCGATGATGACGGCGAGATTCGGTTCTACGACAACTCGCTCAAGATTCTGTACTGGTTCAAGCAGGAAGATTTGGAACCGATTCGGACGCTGTCGTTCGAGCTGGTTGAAACGCGTCAGCGCAAGCAACCGGATGCGCTGGTAGAAGGGAATGACCAGCTGGTAGCGGAAGGTATTCGGAGATAAATACGCCATAGATATGTTTCTAGTCGCAAGTCGCAACGCTCACATGTCTTGTTGTGTTCCAGAACCTACCGACCGGCAGCAGGAAGTTAACATTGAAGAGATCGCTCCGAAGGATGTTTCGTTCGACGCTCGTCCGGTGATTGTGCGCGGATTCGTATCGGCGACCAAGTTCGGCAAGATTTACGACATCGACATCGTCTACAACAAGATCCAGGAGCTGTTTCTGCCCTCCCCTAGCATCATAACAGCTTTCGATGTACATTCAACACGGTGGGATTCGTTTTCCGAGGATTTCTCTTTCAGGATATTAATACCCTAAAATATTCCAGATCAGAGCTGTGCACCTGCGATGGGAACGGTCGGTTGGTGGTGTATGATCTGCAGACGAAAGCAATGCGCCTGGCGCTCGATGTACCGATACAAAGAACTCGCCGGGGCAGGATCACTACGTTGGTCTACTCCCGTTGTGGTGAGTTTCGGGCCCTCCAGATAGCTATGGATCTTTGAACAGTTTGTGTTCCTAACCTGTGCAGGCACCTATTTGGCCGGTGGAGCCGAGAACGGATACCTCTGGATGGTGGAACCGAACCTGATGATCTTAACCGGCGGTAGTCCGCTGCAGTTCTGCAGCGAAAAGATCCGTTTGGTGATGTTTTCCGACGACAGCAAGTACCTGCTGTGTGTGGTAGGTATTTGCGAGCTTCGAGAGGGTTTTTGGAATTTTTACTCACATTCCAATGTATATCCCAGGAGGAACCGAATACGATCACACTTCTCAAGCGTGAGAAGGATGACTGGCAAGTGATGGGACGTTGCACCACTCACAAACTAGTTGATGTGGCGTTTCTCTGTGCAAACGATTTCATATCCATCGGAGACGATAGGGTAAGAGGGTTAGCGTTCAAAGTTATTTCCAAATGCTAACTCTTACCCCTCCATGGCAGTATATGGCACAGTACACGATCAACAGTGACGAAATGGTGCAGCTCGAAGCACTCTCCATTATGAAGCGTGTACGAATCGAACAATCCGCCCATCCGACAGCACTTCTGGTACTTCCGGGAGGAAATCAACTACTGGTTGCGAACGATCAGCACAAGTTTAAACTGTTCCACAGCCGGACGTACGAGATACAGCACACCTTTCTGGCTCCATTCCACGATGGTCCGGCACGATGTCTTCGGGTAAAGTGTGCAAAAGTTGAACGAAACTTATCCCTGTCGGTAACGATTCCTTGACAATCTTTAAAGCAACTCCCGGGTGAAGATTTCTTCCTGTTCATCACGAACAACAACATCTATCTGCATCACCTACCGATCGATGGCAACCCGTTCAAGTATCTCGCCGTTCGGGGACATCCGAAGCGTCTGAAATCGTTGCAGATCGCTTGGACGGTGCGGTGTGCGTTCACGTTCGGGGACGGCGATCATGCGGTTAGTATGTGGAAGATCAACACCAGGTATGGACTAGCGTCTGGAATCGGCGTTGATAATCATAACATTAAAAAAATCCTTCCAGCCCCTTACTGGACAACCTGAAACACGCCGGCACGGGGTTGGATCCGTTTTGCACACTCCTTCCGGGCGGCAAGCGAGGCTGCTATGTGCGTGAGATATTGAGCCTGTTCTTTTACAACCAGATCTCGCCGAAGAACAGTGATGGAGATGCGGAACTTACAGTAAGCTATCGTGAGCTAATAGTGACTTCATGTTCTAATAACAGGATCTTCCTTTCTGTCAGCTTCGCGATGCGATGGACATCCGAGACGTGCCGAACTACCTGCGCAGCATCGGTTTCCATATGACCGAGTATGAGGTATTTCAAACCGAGTTATCTCTCTACAGTAGTATTAGGTCTATCGCTCAACCATTCTTCCACAGGAGCGCAACCTCTGCAAGGAAATGGAACACTTCGGGACGTACTTTCTCACCTTCGAGGAGGTGACGAAGCTGTTTCTCAATCACCGCACCGCCACCGGTGGTCCGCCAACGACGGAAGACATTCGGACGGCCGTCACGTACCTCGGTGCCACGACAGCGTCCGGCAATCAGGTGGACCTGGCGCGTCTCGTAACGCTTCTAGCGAGCATGGGCGAACCGATGGACCCAGACACGACCGAATTCTACTTCAAGGTACTGTTCCCGGCTGCGTTTCGTTCGAAAGAAGACTCGCAAGGTAGCGTTGGATCTGGCGTATCGGAAAATGCTCCAGAGAGTATCGCAGAGTGCTCCAATTGCATAAGCATTGAGGAGTTTGTCGATAAGCTTTGCTAACGTTCACTAGGTCAAACTTACTTTAGCTACTCGTACTCGTACAACAACCAACAGGAAGCGAATCTTCGGATGTCACCAAATCACCAGCATACAGCCAAAAGCATTTGCCTATTTCTTCGTTATGACAAGGTTAATCTTTTTTTATTATTTATTCAGCACTTCGAGGTTTGACAATTCGTTGTATACATGTTGATGTTTGTTCTTTCATTCACTTAACATTATGCTAAAAAACAAATAAGGAAAGCTTACGGGCTAAAGACTTCCACCACTCCACATTAGCTCCTAGGAAGAAACAACTCTCACGCTGAGTATCGGGTTAGGTTTAGACGTTAGGTTAGGTGTAGCAGTGTAGGACATTGAGCAGA
>JXWZ01002895.1:0-18106 GCA_000956215.1 Anopheles farauti No. 4 | reverse complement strand
GAATATTGAATCGAAAACCGCCTACCTAATCTCATCACCATAGCGACCTTGAACGTCCCGCTATCGTCGCATTCATTCACCAGGGGATGAACGCCTCGCAATACCATCGCCCTTTTTCTGATTTAAATCAACATGAATCGGAGTTCATCGGCAGGAAAACTTGTTTGGACCAGATGCGTGCGTGCCCAAGAGCGGCAACGTTATCGGCGTCCAAACACACACGCACACTGAGGCATGGGATGCTGTCTCCAGGTGGGCCGAGAATTGGTTCACATGATGTTAGCCAACAGGATCTTTGCTTCTTGCCACGCTTCTTGCAGCCGACTCAGTTGTGGTTTTGCTGTGGCACAGTGAGTTGGTAGCTCTTCGACCGAGCTGCTCGCGATCGTAATCGTGTGGAAGTTTTGTGTAAGAAGTGTTTGGTGAAACATTTTCCAGAACACCATGAATGTGGCCGTCATCAAGCCAAGCTTGCCGGTGGGCTGGAAGACGCCCGGGAACGGTGGCTCCCAGGCTAATAATATGCACAAACAAAAGGTAGCTTAATCATTACCGGGAAAGGTATCATCAGATTATTCCCCGTGTAATGGTCGATTGAATTATCGATAGGCAGCCGAGCGCGCGTGCCTGTAAAGAGCATGTAATGAGCCCATGAAAAGCTACGCATGGCCGGAAAACACGCGATCCAGATAATCGACGGTGGTCAACGGGAACGTTCTGGCTGGGGGGATCTTCCAAAATGGAGGCTTCACGCTAGGCACGCGGTGACGCGGAAGTGTATTCTAATGATCGCACGCCAATCCAATCGCATTTGGGGAGGTCACGCGAAATGGCCGCATCGTGCGTCATTTCTTCCGAGCGATGGAGAGATCTAATCAGGATAATTGTAAGAGAAGTTAAAGAGTGACTAGAGAAGAGCCCACTTTCTTAAACAAGCACATGCAGCGCAGCGGCCTTCAATGGCACCGATTACCCCGTTATTTTTGCGGCCGCAATTGGAGACGCTACAACTGCGCGAGCACGTCGCGAATCTCGTGCGATTGGCCCACATTTGGAGCAGGTTTTTTTTTTTGCAAAGACCCGTTGCGCTGGAGAAAGACTCGTAAGCTTCGGACACCGTGCGGTAATAATAGTGTACACGGAGATAAGACCGGCTCGCCCTACACCATGTGGGTGACACTAGCACGTTGAGCTTGTGTGTGTGTGTTTGTGTGAGGGTGTAATGAAGTTCGCTGTATGCAAACGGCGCATTAATCACACGGCGCGACCTGAAGTCTGATGGCCTGAAATCGAGCGTTTGGACGTGACATAGGTACACGCGAGCGATGCTCGCTAAGGCCGATTGTGTTAATGCAATTTGTTTGGTATTCTATTGGATTATGTTTCGATGTTCGGAGGAACGGGGGCCGACAGAAAATAGACCACGTGGAAAAACGCGTACGAAAGAAGCCTCCACAAGGGAAAGTCTAGTACCAGGGTGAAGTTCAATATCCTTTACACTTTAAAAGTACACCCGAGTGTCGCTAGAATGGTGCGTTTATGGTCGCATTTCGCACTCCATCTCGACCACCTTGACGGGCAAGTTCAGCGTCATGGCTTAGGAGGCAAGCGAATGCATTCGGATGTTAAACCAGTTTCTCATCACCGAGCGCTCCGATATCTCCGTCCATAGGTCGATCGCGGTTGCATTAGTCACAAAGCAAAGAAGAAAAAAAGGGCAACAGGGCGTCCCGGGTGTCGCCCCATACGATCGCATTACGAGCTGATAAGCGGCAATGACTGCGGTCGAATCTATTTCAATCGGCCCACTAAGTGGACCAACATTGTGACATGGAAAATTTTCAGCATAACATCTGGTGTGTCAACATACTGCGCTGCAACTTTTCGGGGATCAAAACATCGATGTTCTTTGATCAAACTCAGAACAGGTTCTTGTGATTGGGAAATTCCAAGTAAAATAACCGTAGAAGCTATGATTCATTCAATTCCTACACCTTTGTTCAACGGAAATAACGTTGTTTTGTAACAGCAAACACGTGGAGATGTTTACGAAAAAAATATGCAGCATTCATTTATTTTGGTTTGAACCGTGCAGCTTCTGCAGCGTGGTGGCGTTGGCAGCTTCTATCTGATCAACAGCTGATCGCCAGACAGGTTTATCGTAAAGAAAATATATTGTTGACAGAAAACGGTGTGCTAGATATGATTAATAACCAGCAACAAACGTAGGCGTTGGCGTCCTTGTCTTCGCCGGAAAGTTACCGGTATCGACGCTTAGATCGACTTTGTCCCCCATTTCTGCTTTGGGAGGTTTCACCTCCACGCACTCGGTCAAGCGAGGTTGTGCGGTACGTATCATGCATTCTTGATGAAAATCTACCGCTCACACACTGTACCGATCGCTCTGTGTCATTGACCGCGAATACATCATGCTGCAGCCGAATGGGTGGGTGGAGGGAAACGGCCGATCTTCGCCCATTGGTGGACAACGATGCGCGATCAGTCGCTTTCCGGCGGACCTAGTGTGTGCAGCTTCTGGCAGGTGCATTTCGTCCACGAAGAGAGAGTGTTCGAGAGGCACAACAAGATGGTAGTGAAGTTTGATTATTTTATAGAAGATGCGGGCGTTATAATAGTTTCGTTTTAATTCTCTTCATTCTACGGCTATTTGGCTTCGCTAATGGATGAAGCAAAAACTTCATATCTGAGCTACGAGCGTACTAATTAGCGTCTTTCTTCGTGCAACCGGTGGCTCAAGCCTTCTCATAATGGGTGCCTCGTTCCGGTTCAGAAGACAGTGCCGTGTGATGTAATGAATGTTTGTAAACAAACCTCTGCCGTTTTGTGATTTTCCCGTAGGTCAAGAAACAGATTGAAATACCTCCACCGAGGTCTTGTGCCTGCCGTTTGTGGAAGGGACCCAACATTGTCCGCAGAATGCCGGAACCGGAGGGAGTGATCCACAAGCTGTACATGGAGCGGGAACTGCCGCCCAAAGTTGCAGAGGTAGCACGGCAGCAGGGCGAAGATCCAGATCGCACGAGTTTGCTGATCGAGGAACTTCGTGATATGATCTACGGTAAGAGAGACGGTGGATAAACAATTAGTTAAAAATGTCACAAAATTAATAAGATAACGTTTTTGTTGTGTTTGTAGAAAAAGGTGACTGCATTCCGCATCGCATCGATGATGATTATTTGGTCAAATTCCTGCGGGCCCGTTTCTGGCACGTGCATCATGCCTACAATCTGATGGTACGCTACTACGCCTTCCGTGAAGCCAACCCAGAGTTCTACGAGAAAGTGAACCCGATGGCACTACGCTCACTCGGGGACGATGATATCATCTCCATTTCGCCGTACCGTGACCAAGAGGGGCGACGTGTGATTTGCTTCAAGTTTGGCAAGTGGCGCCCATCGAAGATCCCGATTGTGGATCTGTTCCGTGCCACCATGCTGCTGCTGGAAGTCGGCTCACTGGAACCGCAGTCGCAGGTACTTGGCGGCATCGGCATCATGGATCTGGAGGGACTGACACTGAACCATGCCTGGAATCTTACGCCCGCCGTCGCCCAGAAGATGCTAGCGCTGCTCGCCACCAGCATGCCACTGCGCACGAGTCAAATTCACATCGTCAACCAGGGCTGGGTGTTTGATACGGCGTTCCAGATCTTCAAACCCCTGCTGACGGATAAGATGCGGCAGCGGTTGTTCTTCCACGGTACGGATCGCGCCTCGCTACATAAGTATATCGATCCGGAGGCACTACCCGAGCGGTACGGTGGTACGAAGCCGGAGTTTCCATACACTTACTGGCTGGAGCATCTAAGTCGCGACGAGCGGGTGGTGGAGGAACTGCAGCAATTGGGCTATGTGTCCGATCCACTGCTCGAGCAGTGAGGGCAACGTGGATTGGGAGGTTGTACAGTGTTCACAGACTTTTGCAGAAAGAATGATGCGTACGAAACAGTACAGGGTAATAGATAGCGTGATATATACACATTTTCACACAAGTGAAACATTTCTTAAGGTTTATGTTTAGAAAATATAGCATTTTTAAAGGTTTTAAATAAATAATTAATCAAAATAACCGAGTTTGCTGTTCTAAAGCGAATGAAAGAAAAAAATGTGAAAATTACGTTGATTTTGAAATCTGAACTCAAGGAAATATTTCATTTCCACCACTGAATCATTTCACAGCGAAAGTGAAACGAAAAATTGTGTCACATTAAATGTTTCAGTGGTGTGAAACAATTCACAGTGTCGAGATTTAAAATAAGGCTGTGTAAAAAATAATTTGGTAAGAAAAATGCTTACCGTACAAATATCATAATTTCAAGGAATGGTTGAAAGCGGTTGTGGTTGAAAACGAATGATAAAATTGAATAAAAATTTTGTAAAAAATAATGAACATTTTGTAAATGTTAACATTTTATTGATTTTTTTTAAACATTATATCAAAACTGAAACATGGAACGTACTGAATTCAGAACCGTCATGTATTGCATAATTAACCGTTTGCAACACCTTTCGTCATCAACTTTCAACACCTTCATCGAACGGAATCAATTCCCCCGCTGTCTACCAATGTTCGTTGAACTTCGCCAAAAAAAAACACGCTTCGAAACCGCCGAAAAATTGTGCGTCCTCAGCAGAAAGGCTCCCGAATCGTTGAAAACCTATGCCAAGACCCCGAAACAGTAGCGCACCAGTAAGCGAAAATACGATTTACCAAAAGTGAAACAAATTACAAACAAACATTTCTTAGAATTTGTAGAACTTTCCAAACGTAATCGACATATATTAGAACTTAAGCGCCAAGGCGGTCGCTGCTGCAGACGTCAGCAAGTCTTTTTTTTTTCGCTCATCCGTTCGGACGCGTGCATCGTTGAACGCTGGATCGTAGTGCGTGGAATAAAACCTTCCCGGCGCGTGTCAGCTACCCACATTCGAAACGCGTCCGTCGTTCGGTACAGAAGTGTCGTGAAGTGGACGGAGTGAGAGAGAGCGAGAGAGAGTGAAGGTTTTCTATCGTGCTTTGAGTGAAGACAGGTGAGCGAGTGTTAAAGGGTCGACGCTTGCCCTTTTAAAACCCGATCGAAGCCGGGTTCATCGTTATCGGTCGCATTGAAGTCGCTCGCTCTCTATAGTGGCCATCGGGTCGGGTGGTTTATCGGATTGGAAGAAAAGTGTCTCAAAAGTTGCGCTATGCCCTTGGAAATATTCAATACAGCACGAAACTCGGCTACTAAATGTGTGTCAATCCGAATGTCTCCTCTACAGCAAACAAACAAACGAAGCGTGCGCTCGCGGATATCCCAAAATAGGGATATCCTTTTGGGGTTTACTGTTTTGGAGACAACGCGTTACAGTTTTGGTGCCGGTGTTCGTCACAAAAGCATCGCTTTCGGCTAGCGTGAGAGTGAACACGGACCGCACATCCGTTAATGAACCGTAAATTATGCAACTGGCAATGGTTTCACTTTTCGGTTGTGCGGTTTGCTTGTGATTGAGTGATGGCGTGTGTTGCTATGATACTATTCTGGGCGCGTTGTCAGAAGAATGATCTAACTTCGGGTTGGGCTGTTCTTGTGACCTTGTGCGGACCTAATACGAGTGATGGATTGCTCAACCCGTGGGGTCGTTGTGGTGAAGTGTGTGTTTCCCGAAGTCGTACGGAAGAAGATGATTTGCAGAAAGAAAAAAAAAATACCCCGGTGGATCCGAGTAGGCTCTTGTATGTTGCTCTTCCCTTTGTGGTAGGGATGGTGAAACGAATCGCCCCAAACCGTGTATCATCCATACGCCAAAACATGTACTGGCCGCGCAAGCATTACGTATGGCGGACGCGTTTGCATGCGCACATACTTTTATGCTGACGATTAAATCGAGTTGCGAGATGCGCTCTGCAGCTTTTACGACAACGCTGTTACTAATTTTAAGACGAAAACTCTAACTACTAACACGAAAATGTTAGCAGCACACATAGCAGCACACGTGTTGCAACATAGCCCATTAAAGCATTTTCGTAAAGGTGCAATTAACTCGCCCCGAATTCTGCACTGCTCGCTAGAGGAGTGCTGGTGGAGATTGTAAATCAAATTATTGGTTGCGTTGCGGGACCAGGACCACAATCCCGTCCCGGCCGACCTTGCGCAAGCAGTTCACGTTTGTCGTGCCTGTTTGCTATTCTGCGTTAGTACAACTTTCGCTGTCAATTCGCGTTTTTTCGTTGTTGCTTTTATTATGGAATACAATGCAGCTGACAAATTGAATTAAAGCAAACACGAAACACGAAGAAATCCACCACCAGTATTTTAACCTTGACAGAGATATTCTCACCCGCTCGGGCTGGGCTAGAGAAGTAATCGACTATACAATCGCGGCTTTGTGGTGGACACGTTTGTTACTCCGTCTTAAGATGCAGCATGGTGCAATCGGCAAGCTGAACTTTACCTTCGGTGCAGGTGTAAATTGAATATTTTATGAACGTAAAATTACATGCCACCCGGATCACGCTGAAGATGTTCTATTACACCAGCAAGATCTGAAACCGCGTGCGGTCAGACCTTTTAACACTTGTGTGTGAAAGATCGAAATTGATCTATCAAACGTACAATGCCCTTTACGCTAGCTTTACCACAATCGAGCGGCCGTTTTTCAAGGAGTTTTTACTTTTTCAAATAGAGAGGAACTGAGAGACTAACAAGAAAATAGATTGTTCCTACATTTTAATTGCTCAATCTCCAAGAAGGCAATCCATAGTCGATTTGTTTCTCGCGCCAAAAATGGCGTTTTTCGATCACCTGTTTATTGGTGCACCGGTCAAAATAAAGGTAATCTGCTTGTTAGCGGCATCAGTTCCGTTCGCTAGACGACACCGGGCGCCAAGAGTGCGTAATTAACCTTGACCAAACTGACCAAACCTTCATGCTTCTTTTTACTCGAAGGTGGAAGGGGTCGACCGATCCGTGTTTCTATTCTTTCGAGCGAATATTCACCATTCAAATCGTGCTCCCTGTGCCACGCCGTCGATCGGCCCAAAACGTGTTGTGAATATAAAAACACTTTTTTTAGAAACACCGTCTTTAATATTACTTCCGTTTCGCGTTGCAATGTATTTCAGGAACCTCCTCTCCACCCAGCAATGCCGGAAATCAAAGCGGTCACGAAGGGTGTGCTACCGAACGGCAAGGACCCGGTGCCGGAAGATGCGTCCATCACCAGCCCCGCCCCAGTGACCCTTTTTGCGGACCACCCCGAACGAGCCCGGAAGATCAACGAACTGCGCAAGTTGATCCAAAGTAAGTTGACATTGGGACCACATCGGACATTTTGGAACGGCATCTTCGAAAGCGACATTGCGTGAGGGGTTTCATTCAACAGCGTACTGTGGCTCAAGATCACGATCAAACAGAGTGTGGGCTCAAGTGTGTGTGTGTGTGTGTGTGTGTGTGTGTGTTGCAATAAACAAAACCGTCATCAGCATATTTATCGAGACGCTACGCATATTTAATGTCGATCACTAACTAAATGGAGTCTCAAGACTTGCGTGCGGACGAAGAACGAAGCTGAGATTGATTGGCAACACAGGGTTGCTATCTCTCTCTCTCCCTCACACACACTTTCGATTTCTCTCTTGCTCCTTCACCTTTTTCTCTTTCTAACTAAACTAAAGTAAACGTCTAAAAGAAGGGCCATCATAGACGAGTTGTTTTGTGTTGCTTCAACCTGAACGAAGTTTTTTTTTTATTGGTTACATTCACGAGTTGTAGCATCGCATGGAGCTCTTCAAACGCGGAAGTGAGCACGTTGCACTCGATGCACTTTATACTGCACGTGCTGGTGGCACTTGTGTGGCCGTGCAATTGAATTGAAAGGAATGAATTGACGGGTGAAAAGAAGTGAAAATGAAAGCAAATGCATTTCTCCACGGGCGGCTTGCGCATTGTGCTTCTTTTCTCCACCCGTTGATTATTGACTGTAAACTAAGTCTTTGTGTCAAATGCAGCATAGCTTTAGTTGCGCTCGGTTACATAAGCTCTCCCACAAAACAGAGAGAACAGATTTTGATGGACAGATGCTAATGAATGTGCGCTCAAGTGCAGGAAGTGACACTTTTATTTTTAATGCGACGTTAGCGATTGGGTGCGCTGATGCATAACTGAAACGATTTCCCATTACTGACGGTACATTTAAATACTGACGGTCACTTGACACGGGCATGCACAATTAACGTCGCGCTCATCTGCCACCGAACCGGTCAAACTATTAGTTAATAACTCGATCGTAAGCACGAACGCCTCGTTACCGCTTCAATCAGCTACGAGCACCACCATTAAAAACCAACGAACACTCGCCAGAGCCCATGCCACGACGGTCACTGTCATGGACGCGCGAACGATCTCTTCAAGTGTGCGGTGCGGCAGTGGGGTGATCTATAAGTGTGCTTGTGATATGCTTACACGCACCCGGGACCCGCGAGTAGGGGGAATCTTTGAAGTGGACGAACCACAAGAGAGCGGTGATTAGTCATATGGTATCGAGAAGCACGTCTCATTCGAACTGGGACTGAGCTGGACTGAGTAGTTGGACATGTTATCGTGCATTTGTAATACGAATCCAACGGCATTGAAAACTTGTTTTGCGTTTCCATTCCACGATGGGCTAGAACTGATTTGATAAACAACACGTAAAAGTTCTGTCTTCGCAAGGTTGGTTTTTGCTTCCGTATCTTAATGTGTTGGCTAAAACACATCAACTTCGAATGGTAATTTGCATCGGTTCTTCGAAATCTGGTTGCTGTGATGACACTAGGATCGTAACTTTAGTATAAAGGTTAGAAATACAAACGATCAATTTCCGATTTTTGTGACGTTGGAAATAGAAATCTGTTATAAGATTTAATTAAATTGTGTTTTTTTTATTTTGTAGACATTTTCAATTGTGCACAAAATTTCCACCACATTTCTTAACCCGTGTGTAGGTTGATGAGAAACTGGCAACTGGTATTCTCATGTGGAACGTTTCTTTTTGTAAAAAAGCAAATTCTTTGTAAAAAAATAATTTCCGTTTCCTCAAAAAACATACAATTAGTTTTTATTTTCAAACTAATAATTATAAAATTTAAATATCTAGTTCCAATTCGTACAGAAATATATTAGCGATCAGGAAATGGATTTCGTTTGCAGGCACCTTCAGCACCGCGGATTAACAGACACCTTGCACATACGAATCGTGGACAAAACGAAAGCGAAAGTCGATGGTCGATGGTGTTTCGGGTAGCTACTAATGCCATGGAGCGCTGCTTTCCGTTTACCGTTCCGGTTTTATCTAAACGCGTCTCTAGCTGGCACTGGGAACGTTTTAAGGTTCATTGATTAATTTTAGTTGTCCATTCTTTCCATTCTTCGCAGGCTACGACGACTGTAACCGGCGTTGCGATGATCTGTTTATGTGCCGATTTCTTTACTGCTGCGACTGGAACGTGGAGGAATCGTTCGGACGCATCGTGAAGCTCATCAAGTTGAAGGTAACACCCGGTATGGCTAACAGTTATTCGAGAGCGGTAGTTTCAAACTTCTCCATCTTTTCCTCTACTCGATTCTCCTGAACTAGGAAGCGAATCCGGAATGGTTCTTTCACAAACCGATCGCCACGTACGGTGAGCTGTTGAATCGGAACGTAAAGTTCGCGCTAGATCGTCGGGATCGTCGGGGACGGCGCGTGTTCGTGAGCCGGCTCGGAGCGATCGATTTCTCCAGCATGACCGTCACGGATCTGGCCAATCTGGACGACATCTGGTTCGAGCTGATGTTGAACGAGCTGGACACGCTTGAGAACGGTGTGACGTGTCTGATCGATATGAGCGGCTATTCGCTGAAAAGTTTCCGCTTTCTCACACCGCAAAACATACGGATCGGCTCGGCCAAGACGGATCTGCTGCCGCTGAAGAACATCGAGTTCCACGTCGTCAACTCGTCGGTGTTTATGAACGCGGCCATCGCGATCCTGTACCCGATGCTGAGCAAGAAGATCAAGGAGAGTGTCCGGTTCCACTACTCGAACTGGGAGTCACTGCACGAGTACATACCGGCGGACATCCTTCCACAGGAGTACGGTGGCACCTGTGGGAAGACGTTCGACTTCCAAACCATCCACGGACAGGTATGGGATAAGTCGATCGAGCTCGACACAATACTGACTTACGGAGGCCGGAAGGGTGCTGCAACAACGCCGGTCGCACCGACGCCTGCAACGACGGTGGTGAAAACGAAGGGAGCCAAAACGAAAAGAAAGCACAAGGATGCGGATAGAAAGAAAGCTGTCGCTGAGGAGTAGGTCGTAAGTGATATAATGGTGCAAGTCAGATAAGATAGTCGATAAGATGTTTTTAACCGATAGGAAATAAAGTGCAAATGGGGCTGAACATGATGAACATGTCTGCTGGTGAAACTTATTCCGTGTCTATTCTGTGTGTGGGGAAAAGAATTCCCCCGCGATATCACTATTTGGTGAAGATAGCAGCATCGTTCAAGTAGTTCGCAACTGAAGTGATATGCAAACAACGGGAGCTCAGTATAAAAGGTAAGGTCCAATCGGAGTGATTGCTTTTCTCGCGTAACCAGAATGAAGCTGCTACTGATAGGATTGCTTGCCGTGTGCTTCGGACTGGTAAAAGATTGTGATCTCGAGACAATAGCTACAAAGTCCTGATTTGTTTTACGTTGCCTTCCAACAGCTACAAGCTAGTCCGGTGGCTACACCGTCCGAGGATGTGCCTTCCTCCGATACGCGGGCACAATTTTTCGTCGAGTTCAACAACCTACTCAATGGAATCGCAAAGGAAGCCCTCGAAAGCCTCGCCACGCTGGAACAGAGCACGAGTCAGCAGTTCCAATCGGTGGAGGACGCAATCCAGGACCTGGAGCAGCTGTACAACGAGAAGGTGCTGAGCGAGATCGCAAGCTACGATGGTGCGCTGAACGAGCTGGGATCGAAGGTTTCTCCGTGCTTTGTGAGCGTTCCGCAAGACATTCGGGACATCGTGGAGAAGGCGCGCGGTAAGGCAGGACAGTGCGCTAAGGAGACACTGGAACGTGTGCACGGGATCCAGAAGAACATAGAGAAACACATCGGCGAAGGTGTAGAGAGGGTGCAGCAGATCATAGCGATTGGAAAACAGTGTTTGGAGGAGAACTCATGGATCGGCGATCAAATCAACTGTGCGCTGCAGAATGTGAGTGGTACAGTACGAGCGAATAAAAGGATATTGTTTAATTTTCCTCCGCAAAAACTTACAGGCACCGGTAGCGGTGAGCATCGTGGAAAATATCGTACGAGACGCTGCCGTTCTCATTGCCGAAACTTCTCGTGAAGTGTCCGATCTGGCGAAGGACACTGAGCAGTGTCTGGCGGTGGCGGTACAGGACGCGGTGGTCGATTTCAACGACATGCTCCAACACGTCATCGAATGTCTCGGAGAGAACGTAAGCGACGATCAAAACCAGTAGCTTCCTGCAGTGATAGTTCCTACCTAGCTCCTAAGCCCGAACACCAAAGCTGATTAGTGAAACATTTCAACAAAAACCCGCAATTGTATGCTTTTGTATTCACACACTTGCCCGTTGCGCTCACGCGTTGGTGACAGCTGCTCCTTTCTGCCACCTTTTAGTACCGAGCGGGAGATGGGTTTGGGATGAAAACATCTGTTTTCCACGCCGTACAGCATGCTCGCAGCCGTGAGTGCACACGCCGCTGTGTGCTCCATCACAGACCGGGGCCGAGAGAAAATGAGTGCCCCGAGATTGAAAGGTCGCGCCCTGGCATTGGTACTACTGCCACAGCCAGTAGTGCTCAGGAATTCGGCGCGCGCGTCAGTCGGAATTGAGAAGCGGTCGAGGCCGGGATTGAAGTTTTCGCTTTCGGAAACAAAAAAAAACTTTTATAAGGGGTGGCTCGGAAGCGGCGATGAATTTTTCATAAGTGTGGCTTGTTCTTTTCGACGAATCCATCGGTTTGGTCGGTGGGAGGAAAAGAAACTCCTAACAGCCATGACAGTTTCGTCGTGTAAAAGTTGAAACATTGTGTTCCATCCCTTGTGTGCTTATTCCGCCTCCATTTGTCTCGTGCTCGTTCGATCAAGGGAATTGCAAAACCAAAAGAGCATAAAACCATCGTGTAAATCAAAGATCGTACGGAACGGCTCGCGAGCAGAGATGTCCGTAGATTCGCAAACGCCTTCGCTTCCCAACGCTTTCCGCGGTGTGTGTGTGTGATATTTTAATTAATTTCCCGTCGTCGCTTCGAAGCGAAGTCCCAGCAGCATCTCTACATCCCATCACCAAGGTCGGACTGGTAAGTGTGCGGGAGACGCTGGGATCATCCGATGTAGTCGATTTTTGACGACAAGACAAACGAAGCGCCATTAACGGCGAACGAAAGAACGGACCATTTGTTACACCCGAACCCACGTCCCGTCCGGCCATCATTCCAAATCGTGCGAAGGGAGGGGTTTTAAGGGTGTTTTCCTGCCGGGATTGAGTGAAGTAAAACCTCGGTGTGTTTTTTCTTTCGTACGCCCGAAGTGCTCAGCGTTCAGAGAGAACGCAGTAGGCTGGAGCTTTAAGAAGCTATCCAATCTATTTGTACTTCTTCCAGATATCGTGAGTAGAGGATGAGTAGGCATTGGTTTCATATCGGGTATCATTCATAGCGAAGACGATAGCGGAAAGGAAATTAAAACTGTATAGAAACATATGAGACGCCACACACAGTTCCTTCATATTTTGAAGTTGTATCAATACTCCGCGCGAGTATGCGCCATGCGTTCGTCTTGCTGTCATACAAACACACACACACACACACACACACACATATATACACGTGCGCACTCAGTATCTCATTCGATTCTGCCGCGTGCTACTCCTCCCGACGTATTCGGGAAATGGATGACGCAAACCAAACACCACTCACGATATGCATACATGGTGTACACCACCGTTAACACCACTTTTTTGGCGCCACATTGTCTTCGGCGCGGGACCTGAGCCACGACCTTTTCTCCCGTACACGTACACGTACGGAAATTGGGTACTTTGCGTGACGGTTTCCCATTATCCCGGGCTCGCACGCCCTGGAACCTTGATGACCAGACGCGTCCCCATGATTTGGGCATTTGCATCGCAAAAGAGGCCTCGTGTCTAGCGCCGGTGCAACTCTTGCTCCAGTGCCGGCCTCTTCGTCGTGGTTGCTAATGGTCGAAACGTGCACCTTCTCGGTGGCAGTTGATTAGCGGTTTCAATGTGCGAATGGTGGTTGGTATGGTTATATGTTTTCGACCCTACCACAGTGTGAGAGTGAGCGAGAGATGAAAAAAGAAAGAACAAACGAACTTTTGAAACACTTCTTAAAATCCGACTCGAAGGACCAACATTTCAAATCTTTTCGTTTCGTTTTTCTCTCACTGGTCGTTTAACTTTAATCGTTTGACAAACTACGGCCATCATTTGTTAGTTGGTGATGACATCCAACAGATGATTCCGAGAAAAGTGTAATCGTACATAGAGTATGGACAATCGCTTTTCGTTAGCTATTTTTATCGAACTCATCGCAGACGCAGAGTAATGTTCGCTCGTCCGTAGGGGATTTTTCATCTGCCAGAGTATATTCTAAATTCGTGTAATATCTCCACTTCAACCAAGTGTCACTGTTTAAATACACACGATCAAGCAAACATTACTCAAGCCATTGTTCAAAAACTACAATGTGTATTATAAATTGCCACATCCTGCTAGCGCCATCATTAAAATACGAATTTAAAGGGGCTTTCGCACCTTAAAAAATGCACTCTTAAATTATGACTAAAGCTAGCACATTCTCAGCACCATCACCAACGATTCACTCACACACCTACAGGCGCACAAATGCATTGTGTGCGTCGGTTTTATTGTTTGCCATAGACATGCATTTCGCAAGCGGGAACGATGGCACAAACGGAGGCAAATGGCGCGTTGTCATGTCGTGGCGAAAGAATCACGTAGGAATTGTTTTATCTAAAAATAAACTCGCGCCTATCGTCGGCGTCCTCGTGAGGTGTCTCGGATGCACAAGAAGCCTAGCGTGTGATTCGATTGTGATTGTGAGTATTTTTCTTTTTTTCATTTCTCAGTTCGTTCACACCATCATGCTGTGTCGTTCGATCACAACGAGTGTGGCCTTTTTGCCACCGGTGAATTTATGAATCACTTCGCAAATGGCATCGTTCATCATTTGATCAGAACGAGTGGGGAGGGAAGAAAGGGTCAGAAAATACGAAGCCGTTTTCAGCGACCGAACGAAGCGAATCCAACCCAATAGAGTGAAGCATATCGATTGCACATTAGCCACGATATATCGGCAATAAGAAAATAAACAAACCATCTTTCGCGTATGTATGTGTCCGTGTGTGTTTGTTTACCCGGTGTTTCGGAACACGCCAGCTGGAAGGAGGCATAGGATGGTCGGTGAGAAGCGATAGATTTGTTATTGGTTAAGATAAAAATATCGATCGAACAGGAAAAGAAAACCGGCAAACCACTGATTGCTCGCTACGGGGATCATCAGTTGGAGCTTATTTGCTTACGCTTGATGCTTCCTCTAGTGGAGGTTATTTGTGTTCGCAAGCTGGGTGGTTAGATGGTAATAAAAATAGCGATCAATGCTTGTGTTATTCGCATATTTAATATGCTTTTTATGAGTCTATAATTCTCTATAAATTGAACTCAACAGCCTGTCAATTATAACGCTTAAGTAAGACGTGAACTTTTCTCTCATTTTTCTCTCATTGCATAGTAGTTCTTTCCCGCCATCACACAAGGGCAGCATAAAAGTACCCCCGGACAATAGAAGCAATCCTTCGATCAATTCTTCCATCCAGCACAAGCACGGAACGGGCCGAGAAATGTCCAGCAACGACAGCACACCGTTGAACAGCCCGCGGAAAATCTTCGGCAAAACCGCCACGCTCGACAATAATGCGATGCTCGAGTATGAGATGAATAAAAATCTAGGTCAGCTCAGGAAGCCTGTGCGGGAAGAATGTCCGGGGAACGCTGTATGCGCATTCAAACCCGCATATTTCGCATCGCTGTGCAATTACTGCCCCAGGTACTTACCGGCACCATGTCTCTATCTCTCTCTCTCCCTTCCATCCTGCTGCAGATGTAAAATTTCGCGAGAAGGCGGAAAAGGAGCTGGGCGAAACGGGCGGCGAGCTGACGTACACGAAGATCCGTCAACTCCGCCAGCAGCTGAACATCTACAACGAGAACCACCAGCGAGCGCTCGGATGCAGGCGGGACGATTCGTTTCTGTTGCGATTTTTACGCGCCAAAAAGTTTGACGTGGAGAAAGCGTTCAAAATGGTAGGTGCGCTGGAGTTGGTTCCGGCAGCGTATCGGAAACGTTGAACAAGCTTTTGTTTTCCGCTTCAGATGCAAAAGTACTACAAAATGAAGGAGGAATACCCGGAGATTTTTAAAGTGTCCCCACCGTCCGAGATGAAGTTTATGCTCGAGATGCAGATACAGACGATGCTACCGAAGAAGGACGAGCATGGACGGCAGATTTATCTGTTCCGGGTCGGTGAGTAGGAGTTCTGAGTGGGACATTCGTTGGCATTGGAGACGGATGCTGACCAGGTCTGTTTTCAGAAAAATGTGATCCGTACAAAATTCCGGTGGATTACGTGTTTCGAAGCAACGTGCTCGCGCTGGAGGACGCTGTCCGCAGTCCGGAGATTCAAATCGGAGGCTTAGTGGTGCTGCTCGACATGTCCGGGCTTGGGTTCGCTCATGCCAGGTAAGCTTCCTAACACGGAGACGCTTTCGAAAAAAGCTCCCCTATTAAAAACGTTCCGGGCATCGTTGCAGGTATCTTTCGCCACATCTCGCAAAGAAGACGGTTGAGGTGGTGCAGGAGGCGTTCCCACTTCGCTTCAAAGCGTTCCACGTGCTTCACGAACCCTTCTACTTCGACGCCATTCTTGCCGTGCTGAAACCATTCCTGAAGGATAAGATCCGGCGGCGGGTGAGTGTTGCTACCTCCTCCAGGAGCGCCTTCGTTTTTAAACCACTTTCGTTTTTCTCACCACCTCGCAACAGATACACCTGCACGGGCACAGCCTCAGCTCGCTGCACAAGTACGTCTCGAAGGATCTGCTGCCGGCCGAGTACGGCGGAAATCTGGGCCCGTTCGATAACACCGAATGGCGCCAGACGATACTGGACAACGAGCAGTACTTTATCGATCTCGAAACGTACAACCATCTGGCGGAGAGTTGCTACGATCTGGGTGGTGGCGATGGCGATGCGGAGAGCATCGATAGCCTGCAGTTCGGTGACACCGAAACCGAGGACAGCGAGTTCGACGAGGATGACCGGCGGGTGCTGAGCCCGAAGCGGAACGCACGCTCCTTACAGAACATTGAGGAAATCTTCCTGAAGAATGGTTTCGACGGTATGATGGCTCCGGAAATGGCCGGGGCGAATGTGGAGAAAGAAGTCGAGGAGTTAAAGTAAAAAACAAAAAAACAAATCATCACATACATACACAGAAGTACAACACACTGCGATGGAGCTTAGGACGTGCACCGAAAGTATTACATGCGGAAAAGCCTTCACGAGCTCAATGTCGCTTTTGTTTTTATTCATTTTTTTGTAAGCTTACTTTAAGGACTGGAAATGGCATGAATAGACGGTAGTGCGAATAAACTATCAGAAAAGACTCAGGCAACGAATGTCGACTAGGGTTTGCGTGCACGCGTGCTGAAAGTTGATGGCACTAGACTGTTAGCTTTACATGTGATAGTGAATACGGTACGAGGTTTGTGCGGTTTTTTTTTGTGCGGAGGCAATTTGAGTCCGTCTAGAGGTGGTCAAAAGTTTAGATTCTATTTTCCCGATGAGTGGCATGCGTTAAAACCACAAAACCATCTCGTCAACGGGCGAAACTTTCGTCGAAAATACGTACCGTTTGATGGAAAGACACTTTGTAATTTAATCAAACCAAAGCTTCTCATGTCGAAATACGGTAGCTGCTGTTCCGGGAGCGTTTTGAATCGCTTTCCGGTGGCATGATGTGGATGGAAAGTTTTCTCATATCATTTATTGGTCGGGTGACTTTTTCTGTTTTAGGCGAAACTCGTTCGTTCAATAGTCAATTTAGTCTAAGTGCCATTGCTGCTAAAACTTATTCCAATATAGATAATAGCAGGCGTCCTACAGACACGTTAGGACAGCGTAAGAAAATCGTACACCAAATGCAAAATACAGGAGTGATTCGTAGTACATCCCGCCCCGTTTAAACCAATGTTACAAACAATCAAACAATAGTAAAGAAGCGAAGAAGAGTTAGTATTCAGAGAGCAACAATATTCGTATCGTATTTAGCTAGAGCCAGTTTGCTATTCACATTTGACACCGATAGAGATATTTAAACGCTGCAAGGTGACAGAGAAATACCAAACCCTGATTCAACCAAATTCTAACACAACTAGCGATTGTTAATGAAATTTTAGCCTCATTGTAATGACATTATCGAATGCAAATAAAATAGAAATTATTTTCACTCAACATTTGATGAAGTTTCTAGCGTGCTTTACACGACGAACTTTCGGGACAACCTAACAGATTTTATTCCCCGGTGCGGAAGCAGGAAAGGTAGCAATAGAACTCATCCTGCACTCATCGTGCTGGCCGCTGGTGCTGACTGAGTGTTTTTCATTTTGGGGGAAAATTGTATTTTTCGGCACTCATTTCCCGCACTTTCCGGTTGGTGTGAGAGAGAGCGTTTTCTCTCATAAAGTGACGTCAAGAGCGATAGGGAGAGGAGAGCCTCGTTCGAGCTCCAAAAGAGAACCATCGGTAAGTTAATCTAAATCAACCATTATGGGAGAGAAACGGGCTTATGATGTGCTGAGTAGTGAAAGTTGTTTGTATACAATGAAGTATAATCCCTCGATCCACCTAGAAGCAAATGTATAACAAAATAATACAGCGTCCATTGACAACATTGTTTAAATTTAGAATAGTTATGCAAAAATATGATATAAAAATGTTATTACTATT
>JXWZ01002889.1:0-25558 GCA_000956215.1 Anopheles farauti No. 4 | reverse complement strand
CATAACGCATTATGTATCGATGGATGTTTCGAGAACGGAAAGGACTAGACGCAACGTGAAATTTTCACTACTACCCACCCCCACTATCGTTTGGTCTGTATTAGAATCGTCTTTAGCTTAGAATAGTTCTTTGTGTTAGTATGCTGGTAATGTTGTCGTGTCGCTAATGTTTCGATTGGGTTTTGACTTTGCTTGTTGATTGTATTTACTAACCTAGTGTGTAATGACGGTTTTAAATATTGCGGAATTGAATTAAATTGTCCCCAAATCCATCGTGTCCATCGTGACTTGGAAATGGTTCACATAATAGTTAACACGTGAGTCTGTTGTCTCTTTCGGTGATGTGTTGCGGTGAAGGTTTTGGGAAAATGTTAAGTGGTTGCTGTACGATTCACTAATGCTAACAAATGTACATTCGTGCACCAACTACCGCTAATGGAATGATTTCACGAAAGTTATATGCTAGTCTGTCGCTGCAGCTTATATGCACCGTATTAGCCGATGACGGGATAATCCTCTCCATCGTCTATAATTCGCTTCGAATGTGTGCTGGCGATGCGCGTAGAACCTATGCTTTCTAGCCGTTAGAAACCCTAGAAATACATGATTTACCAGAGCCAGAGCCTACTAACATTCATTTTGTCCCTCTCTCTTTCATTATATATAATATTCATTTTAGGAGGATCTGGCTGATTTGGAAGATAATGGAGGTGGTAGTGGTCTTGTGACGTCGCAACCGCAGGCTGGACAAGCGCAGGGAGCCGGCATGCCCGTCTACGCGATGCCACCGCCCTCGTCTAATCCGACAAATCCGTTCACCGGTACGGCCACTGAGAGCACGGGGCTGAATACGGGCAATCAACCTATCTACACGCCAGGTAAGGAAGTTTGTTCTGGTCCGATGGGGCAACAATGCCCTTCCGTCGCCCCCAAACATGCATTCCACAAAAGTTCATGAATGTAGTGTTCTGTAGATGTGCCCAATGTATCGCTCACAATATTGTCTCATCACTACTGCACCTTGTACATAAGTGGGGTTTGTGGGGTTCCGATGCATTCATCGCCAAAGAAACAAAACAGAAAAAAAACAAAAAAATATTAGAAAAAGCAATAATGTTGCCATTAATGCGGTGTTCTTTCTGTCTCTCTCACTTGTTTACAATATTGCCTACTCTTGCCTTGGCTTTGCGTGTGGACGATCATCATCCTAAAAGGCCATTAAAAAGCCTACTTCGATTCGGAATTGGATGCCAGTTTCTGCTAACAAACAAAAACGCTAAACATAACAAAAAACAAAACAATAAAAATATGGTAATACTATTCATCATTGCTCTATGTAGGCACATATAATACGCATTGTGTAGGTAATAATTCGTTAGAGCGTTTTATGCATGTGTATGCGTGTGATTTGCTTGTAGATTCGTCATTGTTTCGTGGCGTATTGTCAATCGTTTCGTGAACTTGTTTTCGCACACAACCAGCATTTGGTTATTGATAACATTTTTGTTAAGCATATTTTTGGTGTTAGAAATATTTTAATTGTTTTGCAACTTTCGATGTTGTTTGTTCACTTATGATATCGCTCATAAAATATATGTCGCCATGTTTATTTATTTTTCCCCAGCATTCTAAGGTGATTTTCTTTTATTTTGCAATATTCATTTCTGCCTAGGAGATTTGCTCCAGTTTTGAAGTTTTACCATGATCTATCGAAAAACGTACTGTGTAGCACATTTTGTTGCGTATCTTTAGTTTGTGGTGAAAAAGTAAAATTTATTCTGTTCTGAACAAAACCCCATGCGTATAAAATCGATGATTCCTTCCAAGTATGATGTAAGTAGACGCCAAATAGAAATGTGTGCGAGTTATGTTTTTTGTTGTTGTTGCTTAAAATAATGTGATATCAAATTGATTATTTTAGACCTAGTACGTAATGTTCCTAAAAGTTGATATTTTAGATTAGCATTACCAGTTCTATACGTTGTTTCTTATCGTACCGTATTGTAATACATTGTTTCACTTTCCCCGTTTTAGGTATGAAGTGAGCGTTTTAGACATCGCTGTCGTCGCCATCAATAAAATATGTCGGTTCGCAAGGATGAGTCACGTCATGTGACGTGACGCTTAGGTCTGGGGGCGTTGTGATGATGAAGCAAACTCGGTCACATGTGCATCACCTTTCCCTTCCTTCCTTGACGTGCAGCGAATTGCACCGAACCAAAACAAACCCAATATACAATACAAACAAATGTAACAATAATAACACACAACAACTCCTCTACTGTTCGTCGCTCGAGCCGATCCCGCAAAAAAAGAAAAAGAAAAATAATGCATCTCCCTTGCAAACGGTGGAACGGCAGCCATTCGTGTAAAGGAAGCAGTGGAGCAAAACAGAACAAAAACAAGTATCTTTCTAGTAGGGTATATTTGTACGTTAAGTAATTGCGAAAAAACCGCATAGTAACGGGATGAAACATTATAAGAAAGTGTTGTAGTAGAAGAACCTCTTTGTGTGCGTGTGACTGTGCGTATACGTGTTATTTAGCCAAGCAGAGGCGCTCGTACTTCCTCCGAGTAAGCCAGCCCCCACTGCATTCGGTGCCGACGGATGGCAACGACGCCGCGTAACGTACAAAATCAAAAATAATCATGCTAATATTCCGTGCTGTTACCAATCGTTATAGTCGTCCCCTAAACCCTATACCGAATTTCAAGACACACTCATGACAATGTTTGAGGAAGAAATAGCTCACACACTCACATTCAAAAACAAACGCATACTAGCATTATCCAATCTTTTGAGATCGTCATTAAATTAGCGAATGTTGGCGGTTGATAATGGCTGCAATCGTTTTTCTTGTATTAGAGAAGCTGGACGAACATAAATAAAACTGAGAATGGAGGACAGCCGAGATAAAATGTCGTGCGAATCATTCGACAGGAGAATACTTGTACGTCGGAAAAAATTGAAACAAAAAAAATCGAAGATATACTGTTTGGCCGAGCGTGTGTTTACCTCTTCATTTATTAAGTGTTACTAATTCGATTTTGGCAAATACTATTTCAATTTCGAAAGTGAGATTCGACCGGTTACCGAACACACCACGCATATTACGATAATAAGAAGCATCAGTTGCGGTCAGGAGCATTTGCGAGAAACACAAAAAAAAGATAATCGAATTATGCACATTATTTTTGTGTAGTAACAGCATCCCGTGTCTGATTACCTGCAAATTACAGCGCAAGGGCAGATATAATAAGAGCAACGGAAGGCGAAGGTGTAAACAATTGATTACGACGGGAGCTGCAGAGAAGCAAGGGACAAAGAATATATCTATATACATACAAAATTCATATATCTTATATCCATTTATCCCAAATTTCCAAAGCATTCAGAAGCACAGAACAGAACCGCCACGGACGTTTGTTAGGAAAGAAGGACGCTGTTGGTGTTGGTTTTGGGGTGATGTTGAGACAATTAGCAACCAATTAAAATGGTTAAGAAATACAAAATGAGAGAAAGCAAGCTAAGCTAAACCAACAACGATCACACGACCGAAACGACCAAGTGGGAGACAATTTACGACAAAAGACTACTATGATTGACAGACAGATGGCATGACCGTGGGCTGCAGATTATATATTGTAAAATGACTGGATCCGCTCCAGTCCAGACGTAGTAGCTTGAGGAGAAAAGGATTAGACGTTACAGTAACCATCAGACGGTGGAGAAGAAAAAAGAAACAAACCTGAACGACGAAACATTCATTGCCACGTTATGCAAAATCCACAATAAGTGTTCAGTGTCGATGGTGTTTTTTTCCATTATTTTTAGATTAAAGTTCCGAAATTACTTCTCGAGCGTTCGCCGGATGAAATTTTCGCTTCAGTTATCATTTTAGTTTCATTTGTGTGCATTTTATCAAACAGCAAACAAGGTTTAAATTTATGACCAGTGGCAGCACAGAAACACCCTGTTGAAATTTCATTCTCGAACACCGAATGCTCGGAAGTGGTAAGTGATTATCATGTATAAACTGCATTTCTGGGCATCGAAACACTTTCTCACTGTTGGCTCGGATGAAAAGGGTGGTTGGTGGAGGTATTACATATGTAGGAAAGAAAATCCCCGGCTTAACATTCTCTTTCAATGTAGTGATAGTGATTGTTGGCAGCGAAAGAGATGGCACGATAGAAGTACTGGAGCACACGTATGTAAACGAAGCCCGGAGTTTGTATTTGATATCAAGCTCTCCCTCCCCGAGTTGCTTGTTTGCACTATCATCCAACGACTTCGGGCCACAGCAGACTTCGTGATCCTGAAAAGAAACAGAAGACGCTTGACCGTTGCATTGGTTCGGTACGGAAACACTTGGCACAGAGGAGCTTTCATTTTCGTTTCTGTCTTCGTGTATGCTAGTAGCATTGTCAAAATGGCCAACGCAGAGCTACCCGCGGTGCTACTGAAATTGTTCAGGTGAGTCCCGTCGGTGTCTTTCTTGCTTTGCAAACAAGCTCTTCTAATCGATCTTCGTTGCGTCCAGTCATATTGATGCCAACAAAGCCAAGTACATCGATGCATTGCGGGAGGCGGTCGCGATCAAGTCCGTGTCGGCTTGGCCTGAATCTCGTCCGGAAATCTTCCGTATGGTGGACTGGGTTGCGGAACGGTTGCGCACGTTAGGTGCGACGGTTGAGCTGGCCGACGTCGGCAAACAGA
The DNA here is from genome assembly GCA_000956215.1 of Anopheles farauti No. 4. Classification (NCBI taxonomy): domain Eukaryota; kingdom Metazoa; phylum Arthropoda; class Insecta; order Diptera; family Culicidae; genus Anopheles; species Anopheles farauti No. 4. The sequence goes on along the minus strand of JXWZ01002889.1, from coordinate 20,838 downwards.
AGCTGCCCGATGGTCGTGAACTTGATCTGCCCAAGGTCATCCTCGGTGTGTTGGGAACGGTAAGTAATCTGCTGCTCGGAGGTAAACCATGACGATCGCCATTTGCCGGCAACGAGAAGATCGAAAGACTACGGCACACGGGCGAGTCAATGAACTCGGTGTGTTTTTCGTGAGTGAATGTGCGTGAGTACGGCACTCTTTGTAATGTGGTTCTGATTCGTGTTTGTTTACAATAAAGTGATTCTGACCAGACACTTCTGCATATAGTGATGTCAGATTGCACAACGCAGTGATCCACCACCCCTCACCCACATTTACAACTGCAACGATTGCAAAGTGGGCTGGTGGTTTCATATTTATTATGCGTCAGCAAAACGACGATGTGTGATTGTCAATGCCAATGCAAGTGTGTCGAGTTTCAATGGGAAACACTCTCATTGATAACAATGGGACTGTGAATGGGCTTGGGGGGGCTGTGTTGGGTTGAGTTGGAATTTGGAGTTATCATAAAGAGCGATAAACTTCACCCAAAGGAAGTTGAAAGTTGTGGTTTGCCACTTCACATTCGACGACAGAAACTATAGGCGACTGTGATCGGTATATGTCTATGATGATGCTGGTGGTTGCGGGCATAATAATAGAGTTATTATATGAACACCCTCTCTGCGGTGGACAGGCTGTTGATTGATCCGTTGAGTGTTTTTCACATCGCATAGTATATCTCCGAGATAACGCGTATTATTTAAATCTTATCAACGCGCACTCGAACTCGCAACCGGTGGATCGATTGTTTCTGTGCAACAACCTTCTATTTAATCTTTTTCTACGTCTTCCTTCCCACCACAGGATCCGGCGAAGAAAACAGTTTGTCTGTATGGGCATCTCGATGTCCAGCCAGCCATTCTGGAAGACGGTTGGGCAACGGAACCGTTCGTGCTGACGGAGAAGGACGGTAAACTGTATGGCCGTGGTTCAAGCGATGATAAGGGACCAGTTTTGGGTTGGTTGCATGCTATCGAAGGCTTCCAGGCCATTGGCGAATCATTGCCGGTCAATCTGAAGTTCGTGTTCGAGGGTATGGAAGAGTCCGGCAGCGAGGGACTGGATGAGCTGCTGTACGCTCGCCAGAAGGACTTCCTTGCCGATGTGGACTATGTGTGCATTTCGGACAACTACTGGCTCGGTACAGACAAACCGTGCATTACGTACGGTCTGCGCGGTATCTGCTACTTCGACGTGGAGGTAGGCTGTGCCCAGAAGGATCTGCACAGTGGCGTATTCGGTGGCACCGTGTACGAAGCAATGAACGATTTGGTCTACCTCCTCGGTACGCTTACCGATTGCGAGGGACGCATCCAAATACCGAACATCTACAAGGAAGTTGCACCACCGCTCCCGAACGAGCAAGCTATCTACGATGCTATTCACTTCGATGTCAATAGCTACCGGGCGGAGCTGGGTGCACGCAAACTGATGCATGCCGAGGACAAAACGAAGATTCTGATGCACCGCTGGCGCCAGCCGAGTCTCTCGATTCACGGAGTTGAGGGTGCATTCTACGAACCGGGCCAGAAGACGGTCATCCCGAAGAAGGTAATTGGTAAGTTTTCCATCCGTATCGTGCCTAACCAGACGCCCGAGCTGACGGAGCGCTACGTGCGCGAGTATTTGACGGCCAAGTGGTCGGAACGGGGTTCGCCGAACCATTTCGCGGTGCGCATGGCGCACGGAGGCAAACCGTGGACGGAGGATCCGAACCATCCGCACTATCAGGCGGCACGGACCGCCACCAAGCACGTGTATAAGGTTGATCCGGATATGACGCGCGAGGGTGGTTCGATTCCGGTGACTCTGACGCTCCAGCAAACGACGGGCAAGAACGTGTTGTTGCTGCCGATGGGTGCCTCGGACGATGGTGCCCACTCGCAGAACGAAAAAATCGATGTACGCAATTATATTGAGGGGGTAAGTGTTTTGGTTGTGTGTGTGTGTGTGTGTGTGTACACATGTGGTGTATATTTTATATTTTAATTTTCTATCTAAACTCTAGACAAAACTGCTTGGCGCTTACCTGTACGAGGTGTCTCTAATTGCTGACAATTGATCGCAGTAAGCTGCTGGCGAGCGAACGAGCGAACGAGCGAAACCAACATCACATAATTTGGTCCATCACAGTATGCTTTTCTTTCCAGCAATTAACCATCTCCCTCCCCCGAAGCACTGTGTGTGAGCTAGTGAAATGATAATAAACTGATTAACACAAACCGTAAACTGTTCTTTAGCATGTGGTGCACTTTATTTTTACTACAATTTGCTTAGGTATTGAACATGTTTTTCTTTTCTCTCACTGCGACCAAGCATCACCGTATTTGTTCTTAACAGAGGATGGACTCGGAGCATCTTCCTGCATAACGCTCGCTCCCCGGCGCTGATCCATCGACTCACGACGTATAGGTGGACTGTCCTCGAGGATGGTTGCTGGTCGGTAGGGTTGCTGCTGTCGCTTCATGTATTCCTCCCGGTTTTGTCGTCGAAGCTCCTCATAGCTTTTGGATGCTTTTGGGGCGAGCGGCAGCTGAAGATCCTCCTCGAATGTGGCCGTGGCTGCAGATGAAACACAGGTAACGGTAAATGTGCCCTACCATACAGCAAAGTTTTTTTCGCGCCGTGTTTACTTACAATCCACAGTCGGTCGGCCACTGTCGTCCAGTCCGGAGTACTGTGGACCGTCGTTGTATAGATTCAGCGAGCCGTTGCTGAGGAATGATTCGTCCGCCTGCCGTACCCGGCCGGTCGGGGTGGATTCGAAAGGTGTCAACATGCTGGACGCACCGAACCCTTGGTCAGGAAGGCTGCAAGAAAGTGTGTAATTATCATTTCTGCATTAAATTGAAATAGCCGAACGAGAAACCATACAACTTGTCGGCCATTCCCGTCGGGCCCTGGCGACGCTGACGCATCAGGTCCGCGAGCCGAGAATTGGGCAGCTGCAAAATCTTCTCCGCGCATTTGCTCTGGTAGCTAATCTTGCCGATAAAGTAACCGAGCGCGACACCGACCAATACCTTCGGAGCGGGTCCAAAGCGAACACTTCCCTGTTTATATGTGAAAAATCAAGAATATAATGTACAAGTGGATGTTCGTGTCGCATGTTAGATGTACCTTTAGATACTTGTTGTGCACCGCATACCACGCTCCGAATCCCATAACCGTCCCCAATGGGAGTGAGCGTTGAAAAAACGATTCACGATTGCATTCTCGAAGCACACGAAGCTCTTCCGGCGAGAATTGGTAGTTCTGGAAGAAGGGTTTACACAAAATTGCAATATACTATTCGCTGGGGAAGATCTGACGCTGTCTGCACTGCACTCACCAATGCATTTCTCTGTTGGTCATCCGGTTGGTGTAATTGGTCGTTACGTTGCATCACTATGATGGATATTATTCGTGAAAAAAGACTCACACAAAGACGGATTTGTTGTCCGGTGGAGGAAACGTAAATAAGCTGCTCCGGTGCCGGCATATAAACAGCTGACATTGACAATTGTAGCCCATCACCAAAGGAGCGCTCCTGGACATGATGTTTATATGCCATGATTTGTAATATAATATTTCAATCAAAGATAGGACAAAACAAATCATGTAATTTATGAAAAATAAACGTATTACAGTTGTTAACTAACTTTAAATCTTTGGCATATGGCACTTAGGAATAATCTTTTTTCTTTAGGAAATTGTTAACAAATCAACATCAGAACTTATCAATGAATAAAATGATACACAGCTGTTACGATAAAAGCAACCAAAAGCATCGTCATCGTGTTGTGCAAAGAAATTATCACAAAACACTTGTAACGGTTGAGTGCAATTCAAACAAGAGCTAGCACGCTGCAGTTGGCAGCCATGTTTTATTTGCTCGTTCGTTTGGCAGCTGTCATCGATAGGCTGCTGTAAACAAAAAGAAGGCGCTACAAAAACACGCACGGAAGCGAACGGAAAAGAGTGCAGGGTACGAAAAAGTTTGCCCACAGGTGAAATAGGGCGGCTCCTTCTGCTATTGGGGGAACGAAAATTCACTCCGAGTGTGAAACCTTCGACTACGGTGCGCTTGGCGAACGACAGACAACGCCGGAAAGCTCTACTCCCAGCAGAAGGCGGATGAAAACAAACTAGAACGCGAAGGAGCATCACCGTCCAACCGAGTGACACACACGAATCATGGGTATCGACTTCGAGGTAAACGATTACATCAAAACGCTCAAGAAGGATGGAGGCCCGTACAAATGTCCGAAGTGCGATAAAACGTACAAATCGGTGATCGGACTGCAGTATCATCTGAACAATTACGACCACGACAACCCGTCGCCCGCCGTCCCAGCCACCGTGTCAACACCGATCAAGCAGAAGGGTAGGAAGCTGAAGTTGGGAGTAACGCCGAAGAACCAGCACGCCTCAAGCCCACCGAAGGAAGGCATCACGTACCTCGAGACGGAGCATCTAGTTCGACTAGACTGCAATGGGAAGACGGTGAAGATACCGGTACTGGACACGCTGCCGGTGGTGTCGCTCGAAGAGTACGAAGCAAAGTGTCGAATCACGTCCGATTTCGAAGCGTACGCAGTAACGCCACCGGAAGAGCCGGAGGTGCAGCTACCAGAGGGCAAGTTTAAAGAGATCGAGGACTACACGATCTGCGATGCACCGCCACGGCCGAACGCGTACATCCGGTTCATCGAAAAGTCCAGTGAGGAGTTGGACGGTGAGGTCGAGTACGATGTGGACGAGGAAGACACAACCTGGCTAAGCATTATAAATGAACGCCGGGCGGCACAGAACGTCGGGCCGGTGCCAGTAGATTCGTTGGAGCTACTGATGGATCGGCTCGAGAAAGAATCGTTCTTTCAGGCTGCGGCAAATGGACAGAATGGGGCAGTGGTGGACGATGACGCCGTGTGTTGTATCTGCATGGATGGCGAATGCCAAAACACGAACGTAATCCTGTTCTGCGACATGTGCAATCTGGCCGTGCATCAGGATTGCTACGGTGTCCCGTACATCCCGGAAGGCCAGTGGCTTTGTCGGCGCTGTCTGCAGAGTCCAAGCCGTCCGGTCGACTGTGTGCTTTGTCCGAACACTGGCGGTGCGTTCAAACAGACCGACAACAACCAGTGGGCGCACGTGGTTTGCGCACTGTGGATTCCGGAGGTCCGGTTCGCCAACACCGTATTTCTCGAGCCGATCGATTCCATCGAAACCATCCCACAGGCGCGGTGGCGACTGACGTGCTATATCTGCAAACAAAAGAGCATCGGAGCGTGTATTCAGTGTAACAAGAATTATTGCTACGCCGCCTTTCACGTGACCTGTGCGCAGCAGGCCGGATTGTGCATGCGAATGGACACGGTCAAGGGTTCAGACACGAATCCGGTGGTGGTGCAAAAGATGGCCTACTGTGATGCGCACACACCGTTAAACGCGCTCCAGACAACGCCCGGTACCTCGCCTGATGGTGGTGGCACACCGACGGATGCTCGTGAGGTGACGCGAGAAAAGATGAAAAAAGCCCGAAAGTTACTAGCGCTCAAGCGTACCAGCGCACCGGTGATCCTCATCCCGACCATACCGCAGAATCGTATCGAAGAGATATCGTCGCTGGTGAACATTCCGAAGAAACAGCAGTTCATACAGCGTCTCATAGCCTACTGGACCCTGAAGCGGCAGTACCGAAACGGAGTGCCACTGTTAAGACGGCTGCAATCGCAGGGTCAAGCGCCGGGCACGGGTATGCCCGGGTGTCGCGATCGTTCCGATGGTTCACCGGACGCGCAGGAGCTCTACCAGCAGCTCAAGTACTGGCAGTGTCTCCGGCAGGATCTGGAGCGATCCCGGTTACTGTGCGAGTTGGTGCGGAAGCGTGAGAAGATAAAGCTCATCCTGATCAAGACAACCGAACAGCTAGTAATGGCAAAGTTGAACCCGATCGAGAGCGTGCTGCATCGGATACTGGACCAGCTGGAGGTGAAGGACGATAAGGAGATCTTCCGCGAGCCGGTCGACACGGAGGAGGTCCCCGACTACACGGACATTGTGAAGCACCCGATGGATCTCGGTACGATGCGCCAGAAACTGAAGCGTGGCATGTACGTACGCATCGAAGATCTCGAGGCAGACTTTGCGCTGATGATTCGCAACTGTCTGGCGTACAACAACAAGGACACCATGTTCTATCGGGCCGGCGTACGGATGCGTGATGCTGGTGCGATCGTCTTCCGTACCGTGCGTAAAGAACTGGAACGTTCCGGGCTGTTTCAACCGCCACAGCCACCGCTAGAACCGAGACCGACCAGTGTGGCTGCGAGCGCAAGAACTATTGGCGCTGGCGGTGGGGTTGTCGGTACACCCAACGAGGATAACATTGCGATGGACATTGAGAACGAGCTGACGAAGCTTACGGGGCAATCGGCAAACGTGGAGCACATCGGAAAGCTGCAGACGCTACTCGGCAAAGCGAACGGTATCCGGCACGCACTGACGCGCTCGAAACGCATCAAGCAAATACGAAACGAGATAGCGCGGGTGAAACGTGCCATCAGTAAGGATCCGGAGCGAGCAATGGTAAGACTTTTGGTAATTCCTATGGTGCAGTGTGCTTGTTTTGTATTTTATTTTAATTTTCACTACTTATCTTGCTCACCAGTTAAATGATCGTCGATTTTCGTCGGATCTGTTGGCCGCAGGACCGAGCTCATCTTCGCTCAGTGGAACGCCCACTTCTTCGCTCGCCGGTTCAACACATTCACCGAAGAAGCAGCTTACCCATTCCATGCACGGTGAACCGCCGTCCACCAGCGGAATCGGTGCGCTTGCCGGATCCAGCCTTTCCGTCGTGCAAAAGCATCACCAAATCACACCGGAAGCGAGTCCACTGAAGGTGCTCCACAACAGTCCATCACCGTCCGGTGTAAATCGAAGGTACGGTGGTGAATTTAATAAGTTTCAGAGGTTGCTGTGATTGAACGCTAATTGACATGGTAGACATTGAAATCTTACAAATTAAGCGATGTTTAATTGAAACACTCAACTGGATTTTCAATGTGCAATTGCTTAAAACATTGCTGAAATATGTTACCATGCTCCATACCGGTGTTCGCCTTTTGCCTCTCTTCTAATGATTTTCTCCATTCCTTCGTCAGAACCGCCGTATTGTTCACACGTAAAGCACAAGCCGCCTTAAAGAAACCGGACACAGCGCTCAAGCAGGAGGAAAGTGCTAGTGCTGGTGCCGCTGGTGCTGGTGTTGGTGGCGTTGGCAGTGGTGCCGGCACTGGAGTACCTAGCTGTTCGAACGTGACGCCAATGACGACGACAGAACTGCTTCAGAAGACGGCTAAAAAGATCAACCGCGGCAAGCGAATAGGCAAAAGCGGGAAAGGCATCGAATCGTTCCTGGAAGCAACGTGCGCTTCGGCGCTGGATGGTAAACCGATCGAGCGCAAATCACTCGAAGCCATCCCGGACAGCTTTCGTGTGTATCGGGGCCAACAGGATCGTGAGATCAGCGAATCGGAGAGTAATCTTAGCCTCACCGGGAGTACCTGTAGCAGTTGCAGTGGTTTTAGCGGCAGCGGATCGGAGTCGGAGTTTGGGTACGTAGAGGAAAAAGCAATGCTTTCCCTTTCTATGAGTAGATGGTTTTAAATGAGGCAATCATTGTCTCTCTCTCAGACACACTCTCTCTCTCTCTCTCTCTCTCTCTCTCTCTCTCTCTCTCTCTCTCTCTCTCTTACTCCTTCCGTTACAAAACAATAGGTCAAGCAACGACGACGATCACTCGTACTGCGACTCGGAGGTGTCTACAAACAGCGAGCCGGATGTGGAACCGCTGCCGGAGAAGCCGGCATTGGAACCGCTCAAGCTGGTGTGGGCTAAATGCCGTGGCTATCCGTGGTATCCGGCGCTTATCATTGATCCAAACATTCCGAAGGGTTTCGTACATAATGGTGTGCCGCTTCCGGCACCACCGGCCGACGTACTCGCCCTGCGCTCCAACTACGACGAGCCCGTCTTCCTCGTGCTGTTCTTCGACGTGAAGCGCACGTGGCAGTGGCTGCCGGACGGAAAGCTGGAGCTGCTCGGCGTCGACAAGGAACTCGATCAGAGTAAACTTGGCGAGTCGCGCAAACCGACCGAACGGAAGGCAGTCAACAAGGCGTACCAGGAGGCGCTCCATTATCACAGTCAGGTGTCGAGTGCGGACGGGCCAGCGGGGAAGTTATGATGCTATGGGAACTACGGTGCCCCTGGCGGCAACGTTGCCCGGACTCGGGGAGACCGCTCAGATGGTCAGGAAGATGATGAAAAGGAAGAGGAAGAGGAGGAAGAGGTGGAGGAGGAGGAAGAGGATGACGGGGAGGAGGATGACGATGAAAACGGCGAAGAATCATGCTAGGATTGGTCAAGTAGTTACGAAAATTGGCACTATTGTTCTTTTCGATTTTAATTTGTGCACTTTGTCATGACCCTTTTTTAAATTTATTCGCCATCCATACGCCACAGTCAAACGTTAGTCGCTGTAATACATGCCTGTGTTGCCGTTATGTTTATTTAGATGTGTTTCGTGTCAATTTTTTATCGCCATCGCCATCGTTTGTGATCGCCGAGCAGCGAGTGTTAGGAATAAGTGTTGCGTGACTGCGAGTATTTGTTTTTAAAATTCCCTCTCCCCTCCTGTCTGTTTGTCGTTGGTGGGTGTAAATGTACGTGGGAATAAATCTGTTTATCTTTTACGTGGGGAGTCCCGGGCAGGGAGGAGGAGGTATTAGAATCAGCATCTAACTAATGCAGCGATCGTGGCCGGATCATAAGGATCCTGGCTGGCTTTAAAGACATTGTTAAGGCCTTTTATGTGCTAAGATGTGCGAAGGTGTACTCGTGTGGTGAGTGAGAGGTCAAGCTCCATAAGGCTTTATCTATTTATACACTAAATTAGAGGATACATTTAGGAACTGTCGTATAATATTTCGAGAGCAAAAAGCAAAAAAAAAGAAACAAGAACGCGATAAAAATCATCTCATCACACATCCATACATACGCAACCATTTACTCTGATGTACTGAACGGAACAAGATCAAGTAAAATAAAAGTATTTCTCCTCGAATGCGGTTATAAAGCATGAAGCAACCATGAACAAATGATTTCAATTGAAACGAGCCTTTTTCTGATGAGAGAATGAGTGGTAACGAGAGAAAGAGAGAGCGAGAGAGGGAGAAAGAAAGAAAGTGAGGCAGATCAGAACGGAAGTCTTCAGTCTTTTCTTTCACTTGATCGCGTTCGGTAGTGTCCTCTGTCCACTGAAGCCACGAGTTGGTGCGCACGAGCTTGCATTAAAGTCATTTTTCATGGAAAATTGTTGGAAAATCCGATCGAGTGAGTGCATCATTTGCGTGCGTGTTTGTTTTAAGTGAAATGTGATAGAAAAGTGTTGGTAAGTGGAAAGTTTTTGTAAAAATCAATATAAAAAAATGTGTAATAGTGGCTGAAAAGAAAAGAAAATGCAAAATGCATCCGAAAAAGGAAAGAAAAGTGTCGTTTTATTATTTTTTAGCGTGTGATAAGGTCTGAAAAGTCTGGAAAGTTTTTCCAATAGTCATAGTGCGTGAAATTGTGTAAAATCAGTGAAAGCGTCAGTAGTGTTCTTTTCTAGCGCCATTTTGTTGGTGCCCGTGCGGTTCATTTCGATCATTCGGTTACCGGCTACAGCTTCGGTGATCGATAGTGCGTGGTGTTGGTGCTTCAGTGATAAGGTATTGGTCATTGATCGTTCATCGGTAGTGGGTAAGTAGAAAGGCAGATGATTTTTAACACAAAGACTATCGATATTCTTTTATTTCGCTTTACTTTTGTGCTTGTCGCATGCGCACATTCTGAGAGCATATTTTTACTGGGGCTGAACACTGGGGATTCATTTGAGTTTTTTCTCCGAGTGCCATGTTTTTCGTTCACGACCGTTTCTATCGTTTTGTTAAATACAATGCAACGCCATCTTTGACCTCCGCCAATCTGTTGCCATTCGAAACACGTTTTCACTAATACACTATTTTAATACCAGCCTTACACATTAAACTCCTAGCTCAGACTAACAAATTCTTTCCTCACTTTTTCTTCTAATAGTTCTCCTTAGTTTTCTTCTTCGCTCTTGCCTATATGTACACTTTTCACATTTGTTTTGTCCCCTACCCAAGAGGACTTCTTGTTTGCACCACGCGGCATCCCACAGTCAGAAGCGAGAATACTTTTGTTGCTTTGGGCATCTTTCGTGTTGTCAAGTACCTCCAGCACAAGAGCACATGTGCACACAATAATACGTTCCGAAATCGATCAAATTTATCACCACACGACCCACTTCCGTGTGTTGCATGTGTGTTGGCCAAAATACAATATGCGCCTCCGTCGCTCGTTGGATCATTTGTAGTACGTTGACTGTAATGGCCGACCGGATGAAGTGTAGGTACTCATTGGTATGCTGCTTTGCGATTTGGTGGTGCCGCCACCACCACCACCAATACCACCGTTCGGCCCTATCGTGCCTCCGAGTATACTTCCGCCTCCGTACAGCTGCTCCGCGCCCGTCGGTGCGTAATCCACGTCGTAGTAGATTCCAGACTGCGAATCAGCAGACCATAATAGGTATTAGGACTTTTGTACTGGAAGGAAAGGTCGACTCGAACAAGAAAAAAAAAACGCTCACCGTTACGCTGGCATTGCTGCGACTCTTTGGTCGTGGGACGTTAAAGTTTCGTCCGAGCAGATCGGCCCGGTCCTCCTCCTCGCTGGAGCTGGAATTTTCCAACGTTCGCATACCGTTCCTGTTCAGTCCAAGGGTTCTACGGATATGCAAAAAGTGAGGTTAGTTGGCACGTTGCTATGGATACTGTGTGGTGTGTTGCTTTATACCTCGGCAGTGGAACAGGCGGTAGTGTTCCGGTGTGTATGGGCAGGGTTCCGTGCAGCGAGAGGGTATTCATGCTGCCGATGGTTTGTAAGTTCGGATATCCGAACATGGCCGACGATGGGCGTCCTGCGACGGGCTCAGCCTGTATGAAAAAAAAAATAGCAAACAACAGCAAAAAACAGCATATTCTGTTAGTCTTATCCCGATTCCCATTCGACTTCGTTACGTGGCGTACTTCGGCGTAGCTTACCGCGTAATGATTCGCTTGAGCCATTACGTCCGCAATCTGTGCCCATCGCATACGATCCTCCAGTGTGACCTGGTATGGGGCCTGTCCCATCACTGGCGTCTTGACCTGACCGTTGCCAAGATAGCCAAACACGGGGCTACCCATGGCGTTCTTGTGCTCCCGTTGCCACTTCCGACTGTAAAGCCAAAGCGAGAGAGATAGTACATGTGTTGGATTAGTAGCCGAACGGGTCTGGAGGAACCATGTACAACTCACCTCCACATGACGAGGCAGATGAGTGTGAGCACAATGATGACAACAGCGGCAACGGAAGCACCAACTGCAACCCCGAGCACCTCCCCATCAATCTCACACTGTGTGCCGTAGTAACTTCCCAAACACTTGCACACCTGCCGATTGTTGGCATTGTCGTAGCTGCACGTGCCGCGGTTCGTACAGTACGACTCCGGACAGGAAAGACACTCCCGGCCAGCTCGCTGAGGCTGATCAGCCCACGGATCGCGGAACCCCCCGTTACACTCGCACCGGAACGTACCGAACAGGTTGGTGCACTGAGCTTCCTCGTCGCAGTCGTTTAACTCGTCCGAGGTACACTCGTCCACGTCCTGCACGCTGGAAACCGCGCCGGTCGGTGCCTCCACATACAACGCCGAGTTGCCGATGTTGTTGTTCCGTCGGTGGATCACACCGAGCAGATGTCGCTGAATGTCGGAACGTAGCGCTGGTCGCAGGGTTTCCGCGTTCTCGTCCAGATTGACCGTGTAGTTGACAAACACTGCACCGGTGGGAGAGGCAGCACCAGCCGATGCGAGCGTGTAGATGCCGTTGATACGTGCCTCCAAGAACTCGTCTGAGAACGGTGTCATCGACATGGCCGAATCCATCTGGAAAAAAGACAAAACAAATGTTGTAAGTATATGTTGCGAGCAAACGCTCCACGACGCTTCGATTAATCTCTTTTCTCTCTCTTTCCCTCTTTTTTCTTACCGCTCTGATTGCTTCGTAGCTCAGCTGCTGATACTTCTCGCTGCCCCGATCCGCCAGTGCCGCGTCCCAGTGGATACGTCGCTCGTAAATCTTGTCCACGCGCATGGACAGCATCAGCGATACAATCCTTCGGCATGGCTCGCGATGCTTCCGTCTCGCGTATCCCGGCCGGCAATGGCAACTAGATACACCGTTCTCCGTCTTGCATCGCTCGTTCTGTGCCTGATCACACGTCGAGTCGTCGCCTACTATGCACGTATCGATACGCACCGGAGGCAATCCAATAGCGCCCGGGTACTTGGGACGGGTTTGATGCACGAGCGGCACTCGATGTCCTGTGGCACTCTGTGCGCTGCCAGCACCCGGTTTATTCGGCCCGAGCGGACCGGCATGTACGGGAGATTCCGTTTCCGGTACGGCGTACCCAGTGCCGACGATGCCCGGTTGCAGTGCTGGAGGCGTCGGACCTAGCTTCGGTGGTTTCGGACGTTCGGTGGCAACCGGTGCCGGTCCATTCGTGCGAACCGGTGTCGCTTGTATCTGCGTTTTCTGTCCCCGCTGCGTTTCCGTACCGAACAGGTCAATGTACGAGCGTTTACCGTCGATTGAAACGAATCCATCGGTGCCAGTACCGGTGAGGATAATGCTTGCCTTCGGACCTGCTGCTCCCGCCGAACCACCACCGGGTCGATTGTAATAGGGATTGATTTTAACAGTCTGCTGAGATCCGGCACCCGCTCCACCCGGACCCTGAATGGCGGACAGCGTAACATCGAAGATCTCGCCGTAGTTTGGTGGTCTCGAACCTGGAGACGCTCCCGGCGGTGGAGCCGTGTAGATCTCCGGTCGGTTCGCGAACGGTGGCAGATTTTGTGTTCGAATAAAATTACTTCCACCGGATCCTCCGGTACCACCACCACCACCACCACCACCCGGTTTAAAGTCTGGATCATCCAGTACCAATCCGGGCCGAGGTTGGAAGCGATAGTCTGATGGTTTGGATGCGTCCGTTGTTGGAGAGGAGGCACTTGTCGTTGGAACGATCGCATCCGAAGACGTGCTGGACGACGTCGATGTCGAGATTATTGTTGATGACGACGGTAGCAAAGTGGGCGTTGGAGTAATCGTTCGTGAGTCCTCTTCGCCACTTGATGAGGAAGGTTCGATGGTACCAGTGCTTCTGGTCGTAATCGTCACGCTAGTCGCTAGTGATGGAGTAGGCTCCAGCACACCACTCGAGGGAAGATATTCGATCGAGTTGATTTCATACACGCTGGGAACTACTTCGGGATCGTAAGACGACTCTCCTCCGTCACTTGGAGGCATAACACTGGCGGCACTCGTCGCCGATTCGATCGTGTACTGAACCTCCGTGGGAATCGGTGCGGGTCGTCGCTTCGGTTGGTGCGGTTCCGGTTCGGAATCTGCGTTCGTAGTCGTCGTTTTCGTTGTCGTTGTGGTCGCGTCCACTTCCGGATCCACTTCACCCGCGCCTTGTGTTGTCGTTGTAAGATAGTTATTACCGGCCGCACTCGGTGCTTCGTAGGGTGTGTCTTCCAGCACCTTTTCCGTGACGTTGTCGATAGCATTACCGGCGTCGTTGTTGCTTGTTGGAATGGCGATCGGTCCCGTGCTTCCATCGTAGCTGGACGAATCGGGCCGGTAGTCTAAGTTACTTGGATACGGTTTGTACGGTGGAATCGGTCGCCGGTTGGGTGAGATCGGAGGTCGAGGCTTCGGTCGCTGCCAGGGTGGCCGGTTTTGGGACACAAACCCGGGCCGGTACGTTTGCTGCATCGACGGTACAATCTGCTCCGGGATGGGCACCCCCGTGAGGAACGGTCGCACGGGATGATCCGGTCGTGGACCCTGCGGCGGTGGACCTTGCTGTTGCTGCTGCTGCGACAGATCCGGCCGTGAGGAGGTCGGAGCACCCAGTTCTCCTTCGTACTCGTTCGGAAGCGGCTGTGCCTCGGAGATACGGGGCGGGCCGCGGTTGTTGATGCGCGTAGCCGAGTGCCGACGGGTTGGTTGAGGGTTTGCGTGCACGTTGACGTTTCCGTTCAGCAGCTTCACGATGCCTGTGATGATGTCCTGTATGTCCGGGTTTGGGTTCTGTCGACTTCCTTGCGCTGGAACGGGTCCCGGGACCCGGTGGAACGGTTGCTGACGCTGGGAAGCAAGAACCGCCCGCTGTACGTTCGATATGTTCATGGCCAGCTCCTTGGTGCGCTGGTACGACTCATCCAGCAGATCCTTCCCATTCCGACTGGAAGGTCCAGTCATCTCCAGCACACTGTTGCTATTACTATCGAACGACACTCCGAGCAGACTCTTCTCCGAGCGTGGTGTAAGTTCGTTCATGATGGGTAAAGCGGAACGCTTCGATTTACCGGCCATCGAGGTCGTTTCCAACGTCACCGCCCGCCTACTGCTACAGTCTTGTGATGAGCTACAGCTAGTTGTTTGCTTTGGAAAGGTGCTGGCAGTCGTCACCGCCGCCACGAGGCAGAGGCCGACCAGCATGGCTGCTATCAGTCGGTACAGGTACATCTGTACGCTTCGGAGATGTCCTTTTGCGTGCATGGTGCGTCGAATTAGGACGCTTGCTTGAAGCTGCTGTTTTGTTTATCCCCTTCAATGAAGGTGAGGCTGCTTTTGAGTAGTATGCGTACTATGCGTTCGCAACCGGACGTTCGTTTTCCTAGCAGAGGACAGTTTCAAATTGTAAAATGGCCGGTGCCGCCGTGTCGAGCTTGTGCGCTCTTACGACTCTCATCTTTTCCCGGCGCTGCTCATCCGCGTTTCGCGTGCGATGCTATGAGGACCTGCAGATGAAACGTGAACCGGTGGGAAGAAACGATAGCAAATTAGCTTAGCGGCAAAATTGAAACTAGCACACGATGAACCCCTCACGAATAAAAAGCTTGTTGCCCGACTGCACTAGCAGTCACATTCCTAAAAACAAGTTTCAAATTGGACAACGCAACAGCAAGTACTGCGGCGGGAGTTCGAGCTGCTTTAATCAGCCTAACCGCACACTTCTTCCCCGTCCGCCCGCTTGTGCGATTAGCTGTTAGTTATTACTCCATAAAACTAAATCGGCCAATGATCCAAACACACGCATCCACAACGGAAGCGAAGTAAGGGAGGGAAAGCGAAGGAGATTGCATCTGGATCATACGCGAATTGCGGACACACGAGCGAGCAGAAAAAAAAGCACAAAAATAAACATCTACTAGAGCTACGCCGTAAGCAAATCATGCGGTGGTGTTGACCCCAAAAAGCTGGCCCGTTCGCGGCGGGTTCGAGTTCGGGAAAATTGCCTTCACCGCACGCGATCCGGTAACGATAACGCCCAGAGGCCGCAATGCCCAATGCAACCTGTTCTCCTGCCTTCTCTCCACACCACGGCTGGGTTTGTGCTAAAAAGCGCTCAATACCGTGTGCGTATTCCCTCCTCTCTTTCTTTTCCTCACATAGTTTTCTCTGTCCTTCAGCTTCAGTCCGTGGTTGCCATTCCCCGCCGTTTCTAATTTTCGGATTCTGTGGAAAAGTTTTTCACACAGGTGAAAAAAGGAAGGGGTAAGGGGTCTAGTGATCCAGAAAGTCGAATGCATAAATCAACGCCGCTCACATTCTCGAGCATCCGGTGCCCGATGGTGCATCCGCATCGGCGTGTAAGTGACGTGATCGCCGCGTATGGCCAGCGGATCGATCATATTCCGGTCATGAAATAGTTCAAGTAACAGTGCCTCCCGCGAGAGCACGTGCGTGGTGGAAGTAGAGAAGGAAACGAATGGTTTCAGCGCTATCGAGCTACGAGAAACCGTTGCTCTGCCTTGCTCCTGCCATGCTCCGAAGTTGCATCCGAAGGGAGACGTTTCAATTGAAGACGAAATTGAAGGTTTCACCAGTCGAGTACCGTTTCGATATCAATAAGACTCGAATTATGTTACAGCCTGTCAGTATGTTTTTTTTCGTTTGCTCGTTCGTAAAATCTCTCGTGTTAGTTCGTTACATCAGTTTGTTATCCCACTGAAAAGGAGCAATTCAATTACATTGAGCGAAAGGCAGATTGCTGCCGGAGGAAACCCTTTACGCTCAAGTTTCACTTTCCTGTTGATTCGGCTGTTGAGTAACAACGACATACCTGGCTAACCTTCCTAGTACGGGGCTTGAAATAAACCATTAGCGATGTATATTAGCGTTCGTAGCAAAGTCTGTGCGACTAACACGTCGCCAACTACGACGAGGTAAAAAAAATGGGATCGATTGCTCGTTAGATGCAAAAGATGGTAAAGATACGGCGTACTTATTTTGACTCCTAATACAAACATCAACCAGGCGCATTTTTTTGACTCACGATCGGAACAACTTGCCAACTTTTCGGTCACGATCCGGAACAACTTGCAGTTGCGGTAAATGAAGGCGACGAACCCGACCGTCCAATTTCCTTAACATACTCGCTCGTACGAGTACTTGCGCTTAATTTACTCTTACTTTCTTTCGTTTCCGTACGATTGAAACACACACAAACAAACATAGAAAGGAAATCGATGATCGATGATGATCGAACGCAATCGATTCGGAAGATCGGAGATCGGTTGAAAGTTAGGAAAATTACATATCGAACGAACAGTATGGTTGTGTTTTTTTGTTTTTCCGTTGGCTACCGCCGCTCCAGATGAAGCTAATTGCATGATTTAGCCGTTGTGTTCCAGTCAGTCAGCCCGTGACCTTAATCTTGCCACACCTCAGCACGGGGCAACTTTTGCTCATCTTCGTTTCGAATGGTCAATTCGGGATGAATACAAATATGTGTGTGTGTGCGTGTTGAGAGGGGGATGGAAATATTACACGCTTTTCGGCACATCCATGGTCGGTGGGTTCGGCTGTGCTCTGTTTGCTACGGAGGAGTTGTATCAGCAGCAGCAGCAGCAGCAGCAGTAACAACAACAGAAAAAAAGCTCCGTTAATTGAATATCTTCTTTCTTTCCCTACTCACCCGGAACCTTTGCAACGAGCTTTTTTATGTGGGGAGGGACTGGTGGTTTACTGTGGCGCCTCTGACTTGGAGAGTAAATTTGCAGCAGGGAACAACTGCTTGCGCATCCGGGAACGGGCTACCGATCCGAAATTGGCCTTCGAAGCGCGCTCGCTCGGTTGGTACTTTCCTGATGACTAATTTATTGCAGCATTATGATGAACGCTTGCGTCAGAGAGTCAACGTGCCGTGTCCGGGTCGTCGTTTGGTTGTTCGGTTTGAGACGGTTTGATTTCGCCACCACCACCACTACGTGCCATTGTGTTGCGAGTTCAATTCAACCTCCTTTTCTCTGGGCGCGTGGGAGAGAAGGGTGACGAAAAGAGGGGCACCGTGAGCAACAGCACATGTTACGAAATGCTAATTCAGTGAGCATACTGTGTCGGTGCTCGTGTGGTGTGTGTCTTCATGCGACCACCGTAAAATTGTGTTGTTATCATCATTCTTCACCTTGGTTCACCCGACGAGGGAAGTAAACCGGATCCACCGGCAGAGACAATTGTGGTTTTTTTTTTATCTACGCCACCCGTGTGTCGTATCGAGGCTAACCGAATGCATCTATGTCTTTCTACTACCGGGCGCATACACACACCACTTGCACCACTAATGCAATGCAGTCCAATGTGTGCGTGTGTGGCGGGGGTCGATTCAATGCGGGTTGTTTTTTTTTTCTCTGCACCTTACCACGTACCGAGTGAAAGTCTTGTCTCTGTGTGTCTGCCTGTGTCACGCTGTCTGTACCCTGACTTGCGAAATATATGAATTCGCACATTTCGATTTCACCGATCGCGTTTTTGTTGTGGTTGTGTTATAATCTCGGAATGCAACGGAAGGAAGCAGCAGCGAAAGGTTCTGCCTGGATGGATCGAAACACAAAAACTGGTTTGCTTGGAATCATCTCCCGTTTTCTCTGGTGCCAAAAAATCGAAAGGAATATCGCGTGTGTAAAACGATAAAATATTTAATATTGCCGCAACACGCGGGCCTCACGGATGAAAAGTAGAATACAAAAGCCGTAAAAAATGGCTATTGACCTTAAAATTTAAATCACAGCTGCCCCGGTTCGGATTGCTTTTATTGCACTTTCCTCGAATGTGTGAAGTATGCTTTCTTTACGACCTTATGATCGAGAAGGCGAATTTAACTCACATTATTATACATTAGGTCAATCAAGATCGATCGGTCGATCAAGAACCAGTCCGTGAAAGGGTTCACTAGGTGAAGATCGCGTTCGTGGTTGTGATTGCTCTTCGCTCCCCTCATCTTGGATTCATAAACCTGTTCATACGACTGGGCCAAGCGGCAGCACAAAAGCTCCATCGAAATCCGACGAAAACCAGCTGATAAAAAATGCAACTCATCAACGTTGTCGGAGAAGTACAGCGTACACAATAATCTCGTACCGTTTGCGTGTTCCTGTATTACACCTGCCCCCGACTCACGCTGCTCGAAGTCGTTATTCCACCAGTTCGTATACAGAAGATTTTTTTTGTGAATTTCTATTCCACAAACACCACCACTGGTTTCCGGGGGAGCCACAGAACTCGTGTGGAGCCGCAATGACACGAGCTGAGTTTGGTGTACCGCTATCAGTGCCACTTTAACGGGCAGCATGCCGCTGGAGAGCCGGAGTTGAATTATTTTTCCGGTTTTCATGAGCTTGGACTTGACCTCCACCCAGGGTTTGGCGGATCGAAAACCCCAATCACAGACGCTGCTATCGTAGACGGAAGCCAGAAACGAGTTTGTTATGGTCCATTTTTTCGTGTCAAGTGTGGTCAAGCATTTTCCTAACATTGAGTTCAATTGCAGGTCTTTTTTAAGTTTGCTCAACTCTATCTTTCAAACAATCATGAGTCTTAATGTAATGGTAAAAAAAAACAACTACAAACCAAACGCCTAGACGGCTTACCGTTAATCCCTTTTTCGGTGGAAGATGAATTCTTCCGATTGTGCGATAAACAAGCGCTTTCAGTTGTGTGTGTGTGTGTTTGTTTTTAATGAAAAATTATCCAACCTTGTTTGTGAGATGTAAGTGATCGATAAAGCGCGTAACGGAACCTTCTCATGGACTGCGTGTGCGAGGGATTTAATCCTTTTTTTTCTACGACTAGTTTGCTGGATAAAGAATTTTGAGTATTCGTTTTTTAAAGGTTTGCCTAAATAGATAACGATAGTTTCTCTAAACGAACACAGCTGATGATTAATAGACGAGGACGTATTGGATTGAATCTTCAAGACGCTCGCGACGTCGATAAGTTGGAATCGAAAAGGAAACCCGTAAATGGAAGAGAACCCATCGCATCGTAAAAGGAGCTGAAGAAAGCAGCAGAAGAGAAGGTGCGTGCGTTGCTGCGCTATTAATTTAAAACCACTTCACAAACATTCGTGCACAGTTCATTCCAGTTTACGTTACACGTTTTTTGTTGCTACTATTGCTATTATTTTTACTATTATTAATCTTTTATGTATCACACGAGACGTGAGGAGGCGTGAATGTGGTATTGTTACCGTGAGTGGCTTTGCCGTCAACTGCAGCCACCACCTCCTCCACCATTACACGCTTTCGCGGCTACGCAACGAACGGACGGCTTTGGACGACGTGCGACGACGACATTGACGAGAGCAGCGTGGTGTGCAATGATGCAAAAGAAGAGCGAGTCCATGGAGCCGGTGGAGAGGGAAACAGTGAGCAAATGAAAGAGATGGAGGCAGTAGAAAGTTTCTCTGCCCGGCCGCTTTTTACCACCAAACCCGAGTGACGGGGTTCGCAGTTGATCGCATCTTGTGCGGAAAGATCGTGGACTCTTCGAATAAAAACAGGGAAGAGAAAAAAGAAGGAAAAGATCTTTCGCGCGCTTGATGAATACTACCGAAACACCTTTCCCGGGGTGAATGTGCGTGTATGTATGTGTGTGTGTGTTTGTGCCAGGGGATGTACATGCATACACAAACACATATATGCGTCTGGCTTTGGCGCTTTTATGTTGGAGTTTTCGGCTCCAAAGAAAGATGATGAGGTGTAAAACAATGACATCAAAACGGTGTGTGTAGCAAATTAAAGCAAACAGCAAGCAAATGATAAATAAAAAAAAACAGGCCAGAGCGAATCCGGCAGTGGTTGGGTTGCCAAATTAGGTAAGGAGGGAAGAAAATATACCCCACGAAAGCAAACCAAACGGAATCAAACCGGCACATAATGAAACTATAATACATAAACTGTTGTAAAACTCAAACTTTAATCGACACAGACGTAAAGACAGCTCCTTTGATGAATGGGTAAAAAAAAACGCAGTCAAAACAGCGAAGGGGTCAAGCAAAAAAAAACAGAAAGGAAAAAAGCCAGTAAAGGGAAAGACAAACACGCGCCATAAAGTCTTTGGGTCGTTCGGTCATTGAGGTTGTTTGCGCATTGACGTTGCCATAAAATGAAAAGAAAAGCTGGGATTCAATGGCGACGACGACGTGTCAAAGGAACATGACGATTGAGCTGACAGAAAAGAAAATTATTCTCTTTAAAGTGGATGGAAGGAGGGGGAATCTGAAGATCTGAAGGTGAAACCTCACATTTTAACTAACAGTAAGCTTCCATTAGTTTGTATG
>JXWZ01002888.1:0-13374 GCA_000956215.1 Anopheles farauti No. 4 | reverse complement strand
TTCTTAAGTACTTAAGTGTCCTTTTGTGTTTCTCCATAGTCCCATACCGGCCGAATCGAACCTTTCCAATGCCGAACAACCTGGTGCAGGTTGCGTTCGTTCCGTTCCGCGGTGCCAAACTTAAATGAGAATTAAATGTTAATAGCTTATCGATAACGAGCCCGTCTGGCCGATGCAGCGTCCTTCGTCGTCGAACGTGGCCAGCGTGAGCCGGGAGAACTTGTTGCTCAGCACACCGATGCCGTTGTTCTTGATTGGGTTTGGTTCTGGAAAAGGAGCGGACGAAATGCGTGCGTCAATCAATCGTGTCGTTGGAGTGTTGTTTCTTTTTCTTTTTTGTAATCGGACAAGTCTTAGGGCCCTGAATACTGGAAAGGGGGAAGATTTTTTGCATCAATTATCTCTGTCGAGCAGCATCCATTTCAATCATGTTGCTTCGACATTAACGATCCCAATGCTTGGTTTCCCATTATATCTCCTCCCCTCCTTAATGAGTTCATTTTCAGGATACATTGGACGTTACAACGCGTTTAGGTTCTAATTTCAAGTTAATTATGTCATTTATCAGGGTTTCCTGAAGCTTATCTCATACATATAGTTGGAAATAACAAACGAAGAAAAGGATTTAATTACAAATAAAAAAAAATCTAGAAGCTAAGTAAATATCCACCTTTTGTAAAACAGGGTTTTTGCCTGGCCACGCAAATTTATAAAAAAAAGCAATAAAACCGTCCATACCAACACCGTCATAGTCAGCAAAGAAACTGTACGATCCCAACGTATTGAACAAATTTCACTGCATCAAAGTAGCCTACAGGCAAACGAACGACTACAAAATGGCGTGTAGCAGCGCTAGCTGCGGCAATTTCTCCCTCGTTAGCTTCTCCTTCGCGTGCTTCGTACGAACCGTTTCGCAACAACCGCTCGAAAATTACAAGGAATGTTCATCTTCTGTGCGTTCACAGCGTTTTTGTCAGTGTGCATGGTATCCTTTTTGCTCTAGGTCGTCAACCGGACCGTCATTGATGATTCTAGGAATTGAAGATGGCTTACATTACAGCAAACGAACGGTTCTTCTCCGTTCTCGGGAAGCACTTCAAACATCGTGAGAAAATGTGAAAGAATTTCCGAACACCACCTTATGTGGACATTGGCCTTTACAGCGAATTTACGCACGTGACCCTGGAAGCTACTCACCCACATACGTGTTGTCGGCCAGCCCACCACCACCGCCACCACCAGCGGCCTGGTCGGCATCGGCCCCACTCTCCTTCCGTCGTTTGTCCTGCTCGATGAAGTGCGTGATTAAGGCGTCTACCATGGCGGCCTGGCGGGAAAAGATCTGCATCAGCTTCGTCGCCGCGATCCCGTTCTCCACCGCACCGAACTGCAGGAAGATGCACGGCAAGCATTCGGGATCGTTCACGTTGCTCGGTTTCGCGTACTCCCACGAGAACTCTTCGTACTTCAGCCCGAGCAGTAGCGTCTGAAAGGGACGGGGTGGGTAGAATGGGGAAAAATGTTACATCGTAATTCTTTCGGAAGATGCGTGGATGTTCCCCCACCCGCACACTTACGCATTCGATCTGATCGATCACGAAAATCCCCCGCTCGTTGACCGCTATCAGCACGGGCAGATCCTTCTGCTGCATCAGACTCATAAGACCACGTACCGGCTGCTCGACTTGTCCGTGAAAGTAGGCCGCACTGTGCAGGGGAAAGAATGGTCATCGTTAGTCTTCGTCACGAACCTACACCACACCAACAGGACGCTCCCGTTCCCTACCCGTAGAACGGAAGACCCCAGCAAAACTCGAGATACTTCCGCATCAGCTTCTTCGTGGTCGCCGTCGTCGGGACGCGCTTAAACTGCTCCAGCAGCCGTACCTCCGCGGACGATCGCTGACTGATCGGTAGCCAGGACCAGCTCGAGCTCTTTGCGACGTGCGCCGGCAGGAAGCGGAATTGATTTTCCCTGGTTGGCAAATTGGAAGCAATGGAAACGGTTAGTGAAGATGCCGGGATAATCAGTACGGCTATCCACCTACCGAAAGTAGCTGGTTGTGTGCGTGTGTGAATTGTACGGGCCCAGTTCTATCCGTGCCTGGATGCCACCGAGCATGATCGACTGCGACGGTTCCATCACGTACCGACCGAGCAGCACGTTGTGTCTTGCCTCCTCGTACAGCAGCTCCAGTATCCGTGGATCCCTGAAATGGCCGAGAAAAAAACATGTGACGCGGTTGGGATTATGAAACGCAGGCTTTCGCAACCTTCCCGTGAAAAAGAAAGAACCCCTTCCCACAAACAGCCAAGCGAGACGGACGAATAAATCGCTAGCGTGTAGCGGTTTTCCGGGAAATAGTAATCATCTGTGTCCAGGGAAAAAGCGATACGAGGAATTGCGCATTCACCAACGGCAAACGGACTGTCGTGCGTACTTTTGCTGACATGATTGTGCATCCTAGCGATGGGCATACTTCCTTCCAAGCGTTACGCACGCTTTGCCCCCTACAATTACGCATCGAACTTCCCGGAATCCGCCCGTTTTCCCGTTCCCATTGTCTTACTTGATCTTCTCCTCGTCCCGGCGGGAGAAGAACACGTTCCGCCGGAGCGTGGTCATCGGTTCGTCCGAAAGCTTCTCCAGCTCGTTCCCGTGGCTGTGTTTGTCCAGCAGCTTCGACCAGGCGACCCGAACCGCGTACGGTCGATGGTGGGGCTTCAGCTGCACCTCCAGCAGCGGGCTCGTCATCCACAGACCGAAGACGCTCTGGGCGAGCAATTTGTTCGTTATACCTAGTTCCTCACAGCCAAGGGCGGCGGCAAGCATCACCTGCGCCGGGCACTGCGCCGTCCCCTCGATCTCCATATGTACAGCGATCCGAGACATCAGGTAGACCACCGTCGGGATCACCTGTGAACGGGGAGGGATACGAGAGTGTGTGAGTCGACTATTGGGGGCCGTTCTATCCGAGTTGCCGCGGGGAATGCGGCATACCTTCTGCATCGGTCGCGGGGGTGCCAGAGTCGTTGTGTTGGTCGTCGTTGCCGTTGTGGTCGTCATGGTGCTGCTGGCTGTGACGGATCGGGCCACAACGTTCACGGTCACGTTTACGTTCACGCCACCCGGCCGTTGCGTGTTGCTGCTGGCCACGTAAGCGTTGTCCTCTAACCGCAGCCCGGATTGTTTGATGTAGGGATTCGGGTGTTGCTGCTGCTGTTGCTTTGTCGCAGCAGACGTTGAGTGTTTCGATTGTTGAAGGAACGATTCGCTGCCGTTTCCTAGCTGGTTGTTTGTGCTTGACGTTGGGCCTGAAATAAGACGGTAAACGAAGTGTGTTATTCTTTTATTTATTCACAATTCTATACTCCCCCAACCAGCAGCAGTACCCAAACAAGTTACGGAAGCATCAAACACAGCATCGCTTCGCCAACCCGTTGCTATGGCGCCGGGATGATGTAAAAACTATCATCAACCACAACCGCACCGCGTGAACATCGAAAACGTGCCCGCTTGACCACTCCATTTATTATATTTGACTATACCGGCACCACCCAGTACCATTCCGCCAGTCAACATTCAATTATCGTGTTTACATTTGTATGTTTATTTTCATACCCCATGCTAATCACGAGTACACATGTAAATTAAATAAATATTAATAAAAAGGGAGAGAACGCATACGCGATTTGGTTGATTTCAGGAAACAAATTAATAGTGCAAATATTCCTGTTTACGAGCCAGGCCCCGAACGAATGCCGAGCGCGTGCTGCGTTCTTTAAACAACTGGTACATTTAGTGTGCGTTTAAATGAAGCGCTAAATAAAATTAATCATCATGATTGAAACGCGAAAAAAGTTACTCACAAACATAACCGCACTTCCTGCCCACAAATGCACTCAATTTTGCTGCAACTATTTTAGGTCACAAGTGACATGCACAGGGGAGACTTTAAAGCACCGGTTGGGCAAGGGGGTGGGACAGGCCGGGCACATAGGGGACGCCCAACGTTCGCCCCGATAAGTAAACGGCTCTAGGAGCACCGGCGCGGGAAAATTAGTCCCACCGTCGCCGATTTCATG
The DNA here is from genome assembly GCA_000956215.1 of Anopheles farauti No. 4. Classification (NCBI taxonomy): domain Eukaryota; kingdom Metazoa; phylum Arthropoda; class Insecta; order Diptera; family Culicidae; genus Anopheles; species Anopheles farauti No. 4. The sequence continues at coordinate 9,288 of JXWZ01002888.1, read as the reverse complement.
TGACTAATTGATAAAAGTGTATCTTATCAACGAAATCAAACCGCGGTTCCAGGTTAAGCCGCCACCGAAGAAACCAATCGCACCAACCCTGGGTTCAGAGTTGTGATTTTATTTCGCAGTCGTAGCAGTCGTGTGTGCATCGTCTCCCTGGTAACGTTCCGTGTGAAGGAAATTTGTTTTGACAGCGACAAAGAAGGCGGGCGGGGAAGACGATTTAATTTAATGTGCCCGTGCGTGAGCCCGTTTGTGTGTGTATGTGAATCATCAGGTTGCGAGCCGTGCCGGAGTTGACAAGGAGCTGTGTTTTGATTTAGCTAAACTTTGGATAAACCATCACTCAGAAGATAGCGCTTCGGTGGCGGTGGGGAAGTAAGGGCGCGCATTGTTGGACGCTTCTGTCACATCCCCAAACCGAACCCAGACCGGTTTGCGAGTCGCCGGCCCGCTCGGCACCACGGTTTGTGGGTAAATATTTACACATCCGTTAATTCTATCCGCAACCCTCTCGCGCCCCGCCCGGCCCTGTGCCCTGGGAGCGTGTGTGTTGGTTTGGTCAAAAAAAGGCTTAGCCACCATCGTCAGTTCGGCGCCGCAATCGCCGCGATTCGGTCGCGAATCAACGCAACCATGGGGTTGGGCCGTGCGAGCGTGTGCGTGTTCGGTGCGATTGAGTGAGCGTCGCGATACAGCGTCGTCTAAGCTCCAAAACTTGTGATAAGAAAATGCAACCGGATCGAGTGGCGAATCGAGCGCGATAAACGAGCGGTTGGAAGTGTTTTACCCTTTGCGAAAGAAGCATTTCGAACAGCGCGAATTCACGTGTGAGTGAGGTGAACAAAATAGTTGCATCATCACCCCCCCTCATCCTCCATTGACCCCTTAGCGTGGTGATGATGCCAACATGTCTTTCAATGTCTGTGCAAACATAAACACCCAACCATTAGCCGGATGAATCGAGCAGCGAGAGACTGCGCCAATGTGCGGCCGTGTGAATTAAAGTGTTCGCCGAGTGAAAATCGATCGATCGAATCGCAGTAAAGTGATTTCGCATTTCAAATTGACCAGCACCACCGGTAATGCACCCCCGTATAATAATAAAACGAAACCAAATCAATTAAGCGAACGAGCGCCGTGATTGTAAGTCGTTCTAGTTTGCTGCAGCGTCAGGACCGTGTGCGTCCGATTTTATCATCCCATTCCAATGCCCTGCCCCCGCCGATACGACGGCCAACGGCGAGGAAAATGGTAATTCCGGTTCAAATTGATGGAAATATTCAATTGCCAGCGCTAATGGCAAACCGACGGAGGCCATCGTTCGCAGGGCGCGCTGCTGTACAGTTCTCGGTTCATTTGCGATTTCCAGTCCACTTGCAGCATGTAACCAGCGCGCGAAGTAAAAGTCTTTTACCGAAGTACGTACCTATTTGGCCGGGCCCGCGTATAATTGGTCATTTCAAACACAGCCTTTTTACCCGGTGGCAAGCGAATACGAACACTGATTGGGAAATTATCTGTCCCCTTGGTGTCCATCCCCCTCCCGCACGATGCTTTCTTCATCCCGGTTTAAAAACGATTTCAAGCACAAAACACCATCCATTCGGCTTCTTTACGAGGCACGAGATGCTCAACACTGTCGCACAGATTTTGAAGATACAGAAACACGTCCGCTCCGCCAACGCCTGCTTGGGACGCTTGTTTGAAGTCCAATGCTGTTGCCATTTTTTTTTTTCGTCGCTACCGACAAAAAATGAAGGTATAAATTGACTACTTTATTGTGCATATGATTGGGTCGGCTATCCGGAAAGTGTTGTCATGCAAGGAAAATCCAAGCAATCGTATGAACCAGGACGCCAAAAGTGGAAAATGTCTAGACCAAAATTTGTTTTTACTACAAGCGGTACCATCTTAAAGTTCAGATTGTGATCGCGAGGAAAATGGCATTTTTTCTATTTTTTTCGTTATTTATAAAAAAACTCTACGAAAAAATACTGTATCAAAAAACGATGATAATTTTTAACGATCAAATTGATTCAGGAGGGGAGAATGAGGAAGAAATGTGTTGAAGAAGCTAAAGAGGTTTTTTCACAAAATCTTGAGAATTTCAATATTGCAATTTTGGAGTTTTGGAATTACGGGTATTGAAATGCGTGATATAAACCCATAGCAACCAATAAAAATACCCAGTGATTTATTAAAAATAAGTTTGACACATTCGAAGTAGACGACGCACATGTTCGAATATTTTCGAAAGAGATTTGAAACATATTTCCTGGTTGCAAAATTGTATTCAATTATCCCTTCTTTGCTAATAACATATTGCAATTGTTCTACAAAAAGCCTCCACCCAAATGACGACGAAACTGTACCATGATCGGAAATAGCTCCAAATGAAACTCGACTGAAACACAAGCTTTAAAATGTGCAACAATCGTTTGCATACTCCACAAAGCACTGCCTGCATGCTTGAAATGCAAATACTCGTTACGCTACGGGGGATGCCTCTCGGGTACGATGGAAACCGTGGCGAGGAATCAATTTAGATGCAATATTTGCATATGCTGATTCGCACCGCGTATCATCCAACACTGTTTCGCATTATTCCGAATCAATTTCCAACGATTCTTCCGATGCATCCCAAACGCGGTTCGCAACGTCTATTCTGCAATCTTTACTTACTATTGATTTATCGAACGCAAAGTGCAAAACTTTAACCAGATTTAGCACTCACTCAGATCGCAAGGAGGTGAGGTTCGAATGCTTCTGCACAAAACTTCCATTTAATTACTTTCCAATGGCAGCCGGACACTGCTCGACACACGCTTGTTGTCCATTAGGAGTTGTCCTGGGCACAAAATCGACCGATTCGACCACCATCAATTCACTCACTCCGGGCGGTATGTTATTCCCCCTCCATTAACTACATTCTCCTACGGGTACTTAATCAAAACGTAAACTTTACCAACTACAGGCACCGTCCCGGACCGGGAGGCTGCTCTCGCACTTCCACACTCATTAAGCTGTCCATTTGTTCTGCACATTTCTTCGAGTTTGTCTTCATATTAAGCTGTAAAACGACCAGCTTGCATGCCGACTGCAGCCAGTGCACACACCAGAGTGCATTCCATTTAAACTTCTCCATCTTCTCGCCAACCACAAAAGCGCACCGCTCACACCGTCGCCATCCCCCCGTCCCCGGCCCTGCTGGACATTATTTCATTTTTGTTTAATTAAATTTTCATCTCCCCTCGAACGGGGGAGCCCCAGTTTTGGGCCACTAGACGGGCCGGCCGGCAATGCAAACACACTCAAACCCACGGACGTCTGTGAAAACGCTGAACAACGGTTTCGGTACCAGTTTGGTCGATGAAATGTGCATGTGCATGTGCCACTCAAAGTCTTCCATCCATTGCCAGCAAACGGTTCCGAAATCGATCGCAAACGAAATTCGTCCACCCGTGCGTTCCCACTTCCGTGTGCTGCCTGTCACCACCAGAGGGGGAGGGGGAGTGGGGGTTTCCCATCAGCAAACCGTTTACGTCCGGTAGCAATTAATGTTTGATTTCAATTTTAACACTACCCCCCTCCACCGAACCGCTTCCAGCAGGAGCTCCGGTTGGTTGTGATTCCCTTCCCGCCGTCCCCATTCACAAGTGACCTTGCTGAAGAATGCTTTCATAAACTCACCCACTCACACGCCGGTGGAAAAACAGTGCCACAGTGCCACAAACACGCACACATTGTTGTCGGTAAAGAAAACCAACGTCAAGTGACGCTCCGTGGCGTCAAGTTCCGGGTCGTTCCCTCGCTTGCGCGTGTGCCACGGTGTGGGGATGGGAAAGGTGAAAATACAAAACTACGATGATTACGAGCGGATACGATACTTTTACTACATCCGGCCACCACAAACACCGCCCGCCCCGAAAGACTGGTGGCTCGATCCGATGGCGACGACCACCGAGTCCGTGACGACGCTCAGTGCGACCGAGGAAACGACACTGCTGCTGTACGACATCTTCATACCGCTGCTCGGTTCCGTCATCATAATACTCAACCTGATCGTCGTCGTGTCCTGTGTGCTGCTCCTGCGAAAAGGTAACTATCCTCGCAAATGTCAAAGTTGCAAGGTGACGCAATACAAAACTCCCCCAAACGTCTGACGTTGCACGAGCGTCCCGGTCAGAAACAACCTTGAAACCTTACCTTTGCTCATTAGTTTCATTTGCATAAGCGTGTCTCGAGTGATGTTTACGCAATGAGCATCGGGCGGGAATGTTTATGGTACCGTATCCGTGCAGTTTTTCAAATTCAATCGAATGAGAAGCTGGTTGGGCGACCGTACGAGCGTTGATTTACGAGTAAATTCCCCGGACCGTACATGGTGGCGAATAAAACAAACAATTGTCATGGGTAACTGCCCGAAAGTTGGTTTTTGTGAGTTTCAACTGTGAATTTAACTAAATTTTATTAGTTTTCCTGAGGACCATCACCATGTGGCGAGAGGAATTTCGACACTTGGTACACTCAACACACACACCTGGGAATGGTCACATGAGCTTGTTTGTATGCCAGTTCATGCAGTGAAAACACTCATTTTGATGTGTCCAGTTAATTCGTTAAGAGTACAAAAACCATGCTTATAATGTGTAGTTCAAACACGAGCAAGTGTACACAATTCTTATACTGTGAAATTAAATTGTAATTCGACTCGAGCTCTCTGGCTTTTTTTCGACTCGATCTCTCTGGCTAGAAGAAGGAACCTAAAAGAAGTAAATAATAGAATGCAGTGTAAAAGAAAGGATGAAAAATGCTCAACTATGTATCTCATCGTTAATTGCTGCAGCAAAACAAATATAAATATGTGCTACATACGTTATCTTCTTATCGAAATACTGGAATATTCAGCATTTGGTATGAGTCTTTTTTCAAATTTTACCATCTTTTCTAAAATATGTTCCACTCAATGTTGAGCTGGTTAGTATTTTTGATTCGAAATAATACTTAAAACTCCGTCAATGTGAGCATTTAATAGGGTAATTTAAGCACAAAAGAGAAGTCAGGCCACGATAATTTTAGCTGTGAAACCTACGATATTGAACTGAACAGATTTGAACAATGCATGTAACACACTGTACATCCATGTATAGAGCTCATTTAAAGTTGATTCTGTCCGTTGCACAGCATTTCAGTTACTAATAATAATAATCGTTCAGCTCAACAAGCATTAACCGTCATTTCGGGTTTTCCATTGGTTCGATGTCAATTCACGTAAATCGCCTGTGAATGAACGAGAAACATTCCATTTAACCATCTGCCTCACAATTGATTCCATTCTCTTTTCCGACCGTAAACGGGAAACAATATCGATGGTGCCCAGCGTACTTTCCCCCAAATAGCGTACACAATTAAGCATAATCCGTAGCAGAACTGGCGAAGAATACTGATTTCTTCCCCGTCTTTTCCCCGACCAAACGAGTTTCACGATTACGATTCCTGCCGTTCCAGGCCAGCAGCCGTACACTACGTACATGTTCCTGGGCAATGTGGCCGTTTCGGACTTACTGACGGGTTTTGCCGTCATCTACGGACAGTATGCGCCACGCGAGCTCCGCGGCGAGGATAACTGCGCCCTAATGATAGGTACGTACCGCTCAGCTATCTATTTTCTCTTAATCCTTCCCCACTCCCCCTTCCCTCCTCGTTTCCTCCTGCAGAACGGAAGCTTTTCCGATCCCACGCCCTCGCCCCACGCAGTCGGTAATTCCGCTGGCCCATTATCGCATTAGCGAACGGGTTCGGCGAACATTGCTTTGCGGTGAGTGTTCGGGAAAGCTCGCCCAACACCCACCCCCATCCCCCCAACCAACACCCACCGAACCGTGTATCAATATATCCACTTGAAAAGAAATGAACTCACCAAATGATTATTCGGGCGGTAGGACGCTCCACGTACGCTTGGATGGCGCTCGATGACACGATGCCATGGTTTGGCCGCGTGCTCGGATTTATCATATCATACCCACCCACCCACCGCCTCACGATAAAATGCGAACCGTCCTGTGCTGGCTGCGGTTGCAGCTCGCGGTGCAATCGATTCCACGCTGTTGCGTTTCGTTATTTATTAACCTATTTATTTATTTATTTGTCCCGCTTTATTTGGGATATTATTTAATCGCATCAATTTTTCCGCGCGATGAGAGCAAAATATTGGCAACCTCACCGGTGGATGTGTTTTGTGTGCGTGTTTTTTTTTTTATTGCGTTCGGGTTCGGGGAGGGCGGGTTTCCATTCCATTTTCGAGAAGATACGACGAAGAGACAGAGAGAGAGAGCCAGTCAATTAATCGTTGATTGAGCCAATCTTTATCCAATCGCCATAAATAATGTGCCCGCGATGACGATGGGATTATTCCCGGTGGCAGCAGCAGTTCGACCGAAATGGACTTCGTGCGAGTTTGTACCAGCGAAAAAGAATGATAACTCTTCGGGGATTCTCGCACAATAAATAATAGAACAGCACGGTGGAGAGGGGGAGAAGGCGGTGGTGGAGCAGAGTACCCGTTAAACCGTTGATAAAGGATAATGTTACCCCTGGTTACTGTTTCGAATGCCATGTGGCTTTAGTGGAAATAAATTGCAATTTTTGCTTACTACCGACAACAAATCATAAAACAAACCTATCGGAAAAGTTTTCTCAGAAGTAGAGTTGACGAAGAGCTTAGGGATTTGATCACGTGACCTTCAGGTTCGTAACCGAACGAATTTACCAATTACGCTATTGATCAGGATCAACTGCATCAACTTGATTTTGAACCCTGTTGTACAGTGTTCTGTTGAAGCTAGATTTCCTTTTGTTCTATAAAGAGCAACCTAATTTACTCTAACGTGTTCATTTCCAAAGGCACACATACATACAGGGCTGATTAATGTCTGCCTCAACCAGCCTCGTCGTGTGATACTAGCTATGATTTAAACCCCTCTTAACCGCGCACTCCGGCACAACTCGACGACGAGTGATCGTCCACCAGGCTCCAGGCGGTCCGCGTGCAGCATGGCGACATTATTAAGCCCTATTTATACGTTTCTCAGATGTTCATCGCTCGTTCGCTCGCTCGGTCGCTTGGAAATGAAATAAACGTGTACCGGAGAGCAATAGCAGTAGCGTCAGCGTTGGTGCTGGGTGCTACCTCGAGCTATATTAAACCACTGGAAGGTCCTGCCAGATGCAAGATTAAACTCTCAAAAAACACGCACACATACACACGAAGACACACTCCCGTTCGCGCACATGTCTCGGTGCCACAGCGCTTATGACCCCGTGAGAAATGAGCATGACGTTCGCCTCGGTTTATCTGGTATTTTTTCTCCCCCCATGTTTTCTGAAACAAAACCGACTAACAGCCTTTCGCCCGGACATATCACGCCGGTTGCCCTCGAGGGCCTCAAACGAATGCTGCATCGTCTGCGCAAACAGGCTCGATGCGCGACCTCCTCAAGGCTCGAGAGCAGAGGAGATTTAATGAATTAATCTATCTATTTCTTCGTGACCTTTTCCTCCGTGTTAGCCCTCGCACTGGCACAGCGGGACAAGCGGCAATTATTCATACCAGCATACCAGCGAATGAACTGTTCTCGAAGGCAGAACCGGGTTGAAAGCACCGTGTCACCGGGAGCAAGCAAAGGTGTCATATGTGCCCGGCGATTCCTCCACATTCCACCATTCCGATGGAAGGGGAGCAATGAAAGGATATGCAAATGAAATATGACGTGCGTCGTAGTTTGATTAATTATTTCAAATTACGCTTCTTAATTAGCCTCCGGATCCGGTGAGCTGTTTTTCCACTTCAGCATGGTCGCCCGTCACCACTCCCCCGGGGACTGTGTTTTGCGTATGCACCAAAGAAAACTTCACCGATCTTGCAATCCATCACGAGCAGATAACGAGAGAGTTTGGGAGAGAAAGAAGGAGAGCTCGTGGGAATGTGTTTGAATTCAAAGTCCCCCACCCGCCGCCAAACGAGCAAAAACGTCACCACGCACATATCTTCGTGATGGTGCTCTTGTCTGTCTCATCATTTTCATCATCACCGTCATCATCATCGTGAGCAGCATTTGCATATCATAGACCAAGGCGAAACCATAAACAGCGCCAGCGTGTGCCGCACCTGAAGCGGAACGACAGTTTTGGCGAATTTGCGCCACACTGCGTTAGTATTGGTGGCAAATGGCGCTTCTTGGGGAACGTCCCCACGTCCGAAAACTTATCCAATGAAGTCTTTACGGTCTATTAGCACATAAATATGACCGAGTCGAGGAGTCTCTCCCTAAATGCGACTTAAGCGAACTGTAAAGGGAGGGATGTTAGCTATATGTCGCTGCAACTAAGTATGAAAACTAGCATCTTCTAGTATGCCCTTCGAGACGACGTTGGTGAAACTTGCAGCATCTCTTGGTGGAGCACCGTTTCGCACGCAAATGAAGCTTTCGCCCACATTCGATCATTTCAGGGCCACCGAAAGCAGCACAAACAAACCGAGTGGTGGCAACTCAAACGGCCCAAAATGAGGCAGCAACTAAACGAAAAACAAAAAAACCTATCGAATCCACTAAATGCATCCGAATTGTTCTAAATCAACAAATCTTTTCCGACCTCCTTAAACGGAGGAGCGCACACATTGGCACACATACAAACACGGCCACCGTTTCACAATGGAGGGAGAACTTTTTTCATCCCCAATCGGGAGCCACGGATGAGCTTTGTTTGTGTTGGCATTCGCGCGCCCGCGCGTCTGTTTCTGTTTTTATTTATTTCATAAAACTGCAGTTTGCTGCAAACGGAGCACGGGTATTCGGGAATGTGTTCACGGATTTGCTTCTTTCTGTGTGTTGTTTCGTTTCGTTCCCTTACCAACATCCCCCACCAATCGCCATCCTCACGCGAGTGAAAGGAATTTTCGCGAATGGATTTCATTCTTCTTTGAAATGATTTTTCCCGTCCCACGCGAAAGCATGCACGGGATTCCCTGCACGAACAAGAATGGGATCGTGTTCAATTCTAAAAGAAAAAAAAATTGGAATGCACAAAATCACATTCCAGTATGTGCAGCAGAGCAGCAGGGGAAAAACTTTCCACCAGTGGAGAGCAAAATAAAAACCAAACAAAAAAACACACAAAAGACGAGCATTTATACAGCTAAAACCAAGGCTACAAAGCTAATGAATTGGAAGCTTTCAATCATGCGATAATGCCAAATCCGTCTCATTAAATATCAATCCAGAGGAGGCACGTCTG
>JXWZ01002884.1:0-13468 GCA_000956215.1 Anopheles farauti No. 4 | reverse complement strand
TTTTTTTGGAGGTGGGCAGGGGTTGCGGTTTTCCATGTTTTGCAACGGGATATCGCAGGGAAGCAGGAAAGCGAACCGTTTACTACTCCGCTTAAAAGCTTCGTTCGATCATTCGTAAACATGCTCACACACACACACACACACACACACACACACACACACACACACACACACACACACACACACACACACACACACACACCATCCGTGGGGCCAATCCATAAGGCCAACCTTCCTAACTAGACCGTTTATGTTCATTATCTTAATGAATATGTTCGCGATTGATTTATGGGTAGCGTTTTTTCCCCCTAAACTTTGCATTTATTTTACGTGTCCAGTGACCATAAACGCACGGCAATCGAATGGAATTGCTTACCGATGGCGGACGACACAGACACACACACTCACACACACATACCGAAAGACGTTTTGGGAGTTGGTCGACTGGGGAGCTGAACAAGCCCGTAACTAACACTCGCGATCGATTATTGGTGGGCTGAAGAAAAATGGATCATAAATATATGTATACATGGAACCGTTCTTAGATCCAAAACGCGGTTCTCGGCACCATTACGACGCATGGTTACCGAATCAGTTCCGCTGGAAACGCAAATTGTGCCTAAAAAGTGGTCTGGACGCACCATGGCTTGTGCTCATGTCTAAATCGCTGCTCCCAACCATTTCTTACCGGGAAGGCTGGGGAAGGTACAAGGCTCGTATGTTCAAACAATTGAAATGATCTTGCTCCATTAAGATGACGCTATGGCGCCCCAGCGCATCGCACTCACCTACACTTAAGAGCCAACTTTCAATGGCGAAGCAAACGGTTCGTTTTCGCGCATCTTTCAATCGCGATCGTTTGCAACAAGCAGTTGTTAAAATGCCGCGATCCGTAGGCCGCGCTCGGTTTCCCACCCAGGCCGGACAAAACGGTCGATGTGCGAAAATCGATCGATAGCTTCATTATCATAAATCGTGATGAGATCGCTGCTCGTTTGGAGCGTGATTTCTCTCGTTTATCAAAATATCGACGGAACTTTCCTTTTTTTTCGGTATGGTGTGCGCTAGGTTGTTTTACTGCATAGAAAACAACAACGGAACAAAGAGAGCTCTTATAATAATTTAATCATACCTTTTTCTCTGCTAGATGGTTAACCAAAAGTGTCCAAGGCCAACAAATTTACTCATTACAACATTACAATAAAAAACCCTTTATTTTTATTGTAAAACAACCCTTTTTGCGGGACCGATCGATAAAGCCAAACCTCCTGAAAAATTGTAGGCACACATTTAAAAGGCTTCGCACTACCGCCCACAAGCAGGTGGAGCAGTATCGTGCGAAGGAAACGTTACACACCCTTCCGAAAACGAAAGGCGTTGTACGTCTGGAAATAGTAGCGTGTGCTTCCAAATGCTTCATACTAAAAAAAAACACGTGTGTAAGATGGTGAAGTTGAGTGGAGGTGATAAAAATATCGTCCAACAAGGTAATAATAACTTCGAAACCATTCATCATCACAAAATACAGGGGCGTCATCCAATCCAATTTGATCCACTCCTCGTTTTATGCCTGCAATAAACAAAGCGTTTGTTAAAAGAGTAGTAATTATGTCATATAAGAACTTCTAAAACAAAATAGCAACAATAATCGTCAGAAAATGCACGGATGTCTGCACAAAGAGAATTATTTTACAACAAATCGAAGCATTGTAGCACCACCTCTAAATGGTCGCATAATGTACGAAATTCTTAACCCACATCCATTGCGCTACCCTGCGAAACATCGTTCCACATGTGCTATCGAATGCACGTTGCGTTGCGTGGAAAGGTAAAATAAAAATTGTACATTCTGCTGTCCGGCGACCCGGGTTGCAGAAAAGTGCGCACGTGAAATCGACACCGTGCAAGACATCCTCGGAAAGGATTGCCGACGGGTAGCGCAGTCCAATTAGGGAGAGCCTTTATTTTCTTTTTCATTTTGCAAAGACACCAACTGCAACCGTCGGTCGACTGGGGCTGGCAGCGGTTTATTTATTTTTTTTTTTTTCCTCGGGAGTGGCCCAACGCCTCCACCCAACCATCGCCACCCGGTTTCGCGCCGGACAGCACCGATAGTTGCACATAATAAACTCAAACTAAACAGCAGCAAACCATACGGCGAACCCCTGTGGGTCTTCGGCCAGCCGCCCGCCACCCCAGCGCGGCACCACGGTTCAGTGAAGCTGAAGACGATCCATGGCGGGCAGGTTTCGGGGCGTCTTTCAGGGTGTGGAGCACTTTCCGTTCTATTTGGCCCGTCCTTCAGTGCGCGGCAAGTAACCATTAGCGCGCGTCAGTGTCCGGTTCGCAGTGGCGAACGGGGGAACCGGGAGGAACGGGGCTGCCAGAAAAATAGTTTTCGCAGCACAAGAAGCAGCATTTTTTCCGGCTGCTAGCACGCGAACGATAATCATCAGCATATTATTGATCGCGCGCAGCATTGAAATCCGGGACCCCAAGGCCAAACGCGGTGACGAAACGGCACTGGAACCCGATTTAACCCGACCCATTGCAAAAGCCGCCCCGGAAATTTATCCCCTCGCACTCGCGCGCCCATGCAATGCGACCGTTTTTTCCCCCCACCACCGACGGGAACATTTCCATACGTCACCGTATGCCGTTGCACTCAAACTTATTGCATAACAATTGCCCTACCCGAGAGCTCTTCCACAGTATAGCGTGTGGTTGTGGGGTTTTTTTTTGTATCGTGTGCTCTTGAAACTTCCCTACTTGATTCGTTATCTCCTGCCGTATAGCGGTCACTGTACACTTTCAGCGGAATAATGGAAAAAAGCAATCATATTCTAATTTCATACTGAACAAAGTGTATGTATAGCTCACATAGCACCACACCTTTTTTCAAACCTTTTGAGTGTGTTTTAGGTGTACTAACAGTGTCGATGGTTTATTACTGAACAGTGCATTCGGCGACAGGAAATTTGATACCCGTTTGTGCATATTAACTTTAGACCTTTTGTTTAAAAATGTTCACAGGAGAATTGAAGATACAGAAATTTTTATTTTAGTCCAGCATAAAATCGGGAGAAATGTATACGTTTGGTCTTCAACTGATGTTCAACTTTTAGAACTTTTGTTCATAAATTTGTTTAAAAATTTTGTAACGATTTCGGACCAAGATTTTAGAAAAAGTATAAGTCATAAAAATAATAAAAAACAGAAAAAAGCATAGGTGTAAATATTAGAGAAAATTGAAATCTTGGAAAAAAAAGTTAATCAATTTGAACATGAAACGCGTTTGTGAACAAAAGTTTTTGAAAGAAAATTTTTCGAATAAAAAATCAATGTCTTATTGTGTAATTTAAATTTAATAAAAATCGTGTATAATGATATCGATAGAGAAGCTTCATGTGCAGACATCACTTCCTTCAATCCATCCCTAATGCCTAGGTATCATCATCGTAAGTCGCGTTTCATTTTGCTCATTGTTTCAAAGTTGAGCTTCCGCTGGCCGGCCACTGCCTGGGTGGTGCACCTTAGCATCGTTCCGCAACATCCGCACTTTCTAGCCATCAGCTTCATCAAATGACAAAACGACCAAAGTGCCACACGAAAACCGAAATCATAAACCCGCGCATCCCCCGTATTCGGGGGCGACCATTAGAGATCGCGAGTGATCGTGGGCCCATTAAATGGCCTTAAATTGAACGGTGCAGATGATGTCGGTCCCATTTTTGGGGACAGCCAACAAATCGCAAACAGCATTCGCTTTGCTTGTCGCATCTGCCCGGGGATGGACCGAGTTCTCACTGCTCCGATGGTGGCTGATGAATCAAAGGAGGAGCCCGGGAGGTATTGCTGTTTGCACGTGCTGTTCAATATGTTGCCCGATTGGGGCGGGAAAGTGCGCATTTGCGTGCCGGTAACACTCCCGAAAGAGGGAGTTGGAATTTCTGTGGTTTACTTTTTTTCCCCCCCGTTGCGCCACCCGCAAAACTGGAATCATCCACAGACGGTAATGGTCACGGTGTCGGCTCGTGCCCAAGACCGCCGTCGTGTTGGCTTTTCCGCTCATTTTCGATCCTGCCGCCCTTTCTTTGGTGTATGCTCCCTCTCTTCCAGTCACTGGGACACCACCGCAAAGCACCGCAAGCGAGTGCGGAAATGAACGCGATGGGCGACTTGGTTGGACCATAGATTGGACCGTGGAACCGCGACCGGGAATCCTCTCATGCGTTGCAGCGCTGCGTGGTGTCCACGGCCGTGAAATTGGATATTAGGTTATGGGAGTTTTCGGAAGCGAACTTCTGCCGTCATATTAATTGCACTCGCTCTCCGCAGGCGGGACTCCCGGTGCTCGAGGAAGTGGCCACATGTATGCCATAATTGTCGCCTGCGTCTCGGCTATTTAGGACTCACCGAGACGCACCGAAACCAATGAGCCGAGGTAGACCGCTTCGTTTGTAGTTGGCATTAGAAACTGAGACCAACTGACCAATTAAGCGGAGAAACGGGCATGGGATGTAGAGCAAGGCTGTTAGAGGGAAACTAATCGTTTGGATGATGGTGCGTGCATGTTCATGCATGGTTTGTCAATATCATCGACAGTTCTTTACAGATTTATATTCGAACACGGGATCCATCTCCGGGTTGTAAACATGAAATTCAGGGCAGACCAAAGCACCAAGATATTGGTTATCTCTTCTATCAAAATTGAAAAATATCAAAAGTTGACACATACGAAACCTTTTCAAACAACCACTTGAGAAAAAAACCTTCTCTCCACGATTTTCTTATAATTACTAGGTATTGTAGACAGTTGATGTCCGCAGAAAACAGTTGGCATCCGGAACAGAATCAGAATAGGTTAGTAATTAGTAAACCATGCGGCTGAAACTCACTTCATCCTCCATCGACGGGCTCTTCTGAACTCCCAACCGAACCTTCGAGTACTGCTTCATGAGCACACGCCATACCACGTACGCCATTTTTTGGGAAGATTCCCTGTTGTTTTCTTCTTTCCTTCGTGTAGTGTGCACGTTCGCACCTAAACTACTTATGCCTGCACTTTTCACCACGGGCGCATCCCGACCTCCTTCCGTGACCCGAAGGCTCCCCCTTTCCACGGATACACGATTGGCCCTTTCGTGTACTTAGCTAACAAACCCTCAAACCCCACGCCTATCGGATTGCGCTAATCTCACTCCTTTCAACACTATCACTTCGGGCCGGGCACGGCTGCAACCGAAATTCACTTCGTTTCTCTTTCACCGATAATTTGCCCAATAACGCACCCAAAACGCACACACACACACACACACACACACACACTGAGCAAACAAAAGCCGCAATTACTCGCAGGCGCGTGTTGCTTTTCTTTCCTTTCCGACGGACGCCAGCAGCGCCATCTTTTCAATCAACTTTTCGCGCTAATTTCTTTTCACTGCTCACTGCTCACACCACACACTACCACACAACGTATTCGGGCACATCATACGCATTCACTGACACCTCGATTATTTTTATTTTTTTTTTGTTATATACGCTTTGCTTGTTGAATTTCCAAACGATAGTTTGGCTTAATGTGTGCGCATCGCTGCCTCCTCACGGGCCATCTCACGGGCAGAGCCGCACACTTATCATAACCTATATTTTCACTGCGGCGAGCAATCATAATTACCAGATTGATGGATTAATTTTAGCACCCATCCGTCCACAAACGCACCACCCGTCGCCGTCTTCTTCTGGTTGTGTTCAACAGGCTTTCAGAGTTTCACTTACACTAGGGTCAGAGCGCGTCAAGTTTGTCGTTACACCGGCACGAAGTCGATTCATGAGTGAGGCTCGGTAACGCACTGATCACTATGGTACCTCACCACTACCACCACCACCACCACCAGCAGCAAAGGCTGGAGACTTTTGAGGGAAATGGTTAGCCGGTAGTAGTTGTTCCACTCTTCCCTGCATGTGCTCGGTGAACGATTAGCTACGGTGATGGCAGCGTGTGCGTTGACTAGCTGCTTGGATTAGTAAAATCCCGCAAGTGCAGCTCGTCAAGCCTCCATTGCTACGGCATGACATCATTGGCGCACAGGTAACTTCGCGAACCGTGAAAACTCATCCGACACCTCGCCGCACGGTCACGGTAGTCACTCACCCTTCCCTTCACAAAGCGTACGACTAATTGATTTTTCACCCACAGGACGCGCGCATCGAAAACGAAGCCTTGCACGCTCCAGCGCGCACCCGCGCCACCCCCACCCCACGTTTGGTGGGAGGATTTTCGGAATTCGAAATCCACACCCGCAAGATGCTCGAACGCGAATTCTTTAGCCCGCCCGCACTTACAACACACAGCACACTAGTTTGGCACTCGGTAAGACTTAACAATACCCACCGTGTGTCTCGGACGGAAGCAGCACCACCACCACCACCACCACCACCACACACACGCAAGAGAATTTGTCACCCGAAAATGGTGTCATGGCATGGTGTGTGTTTGATCGCAGCCGTCACCTCGTCGTTCGATTCGTTCTAACACCGGATGGCGTACGGTTTTGTTTGCGTTTTGTGCTTTCTACACCGACTTCCTTTCACGATCGGCACCGATCGATCCTTACCGTGCGGGGAAGACTTTTATTTTGCTTTCGCATGCACACCGCCACCTTAGGAGAAGCCGTACCGCGCGCGCGCACACACACCCGTGTCTGTTCGTCGTCATCCGTGGTGTACATCAAACCGCTAACTGAAAATGCTGACCGTAGCCGCATTGTGCGAGCGAGCAGGCGCGCACCCGGTCGGGGGAACATCCGACAGGGGGCCGGGGTGGTGTCGGCGCCACCCATTTTTTGTGTTTTCTTTCTGTTCGACCTGGTCCGATGGTTTTCCACAAACACGACGAACCGTCGAACAAAACGTCTGCCCCACGCAAACCGTATTAAAGCGACCGGGCGATGGGAGCATGCGGTGAGGGGATTGCGCTGGGGCGGAAGGTTTTCCTCTCTCGGGAGTTTTTGTTTTGATCGACGGTTGGATGCGCAGGGCCAAATCGCCGCACCACCGGAATCGATCGCAGCGTGTGCGAACAATGTTGCTCCGAGTGGACAGAGCAAACCACCGGATGGACGGTTTCGGCGGGGAGAGAATAATCGACGCTGACTGCAGCACGATAGGGAGGCATGGAAAGCCGATCCCGATCGGTGGGCTGTGTTTGTCGTGGAGGGTAATGTTTGGGCGAGGAAAAATATCAACAAATGATCGCATCATATCCGTTGCTAGAATTGTTTTCGTACTGTTCTATGTGTGTTTTTTTGTTAATAAATTTTTCATCAAGTCGCACGATAACTATTCTTCATTAACTTTTCTTTCGATAACATTCCATCGACGATGCACAGTCTTAGTGGGGTTTGCCATTTAATTTTGCAAAACATTTTAAAACATTTTGCATGCCTGGTACATTTTAAAACATTCTAAATTCTGCAAATAACAAAGTTCTCAGGTCAGCTCAATGCTCACTTCTCAATATTTTTGTGATGCGAAATCTCTTCCGAACAAAAACATGAAAGACAAATCCGCGATACCGGAAACCATTTAGCCGGTCGTGCTAAACTTCACCGCTGTGCGAACCCCACGGGCGGTCACGGTGAAGGACAGCTATTGTGGGATGGTCTGGCAAATCCGCAAAGTATGCTAATCACGGAACGGAGATTTGATTATAAAGTTCGTTGCACTGACGATTGACGCCGGCAGTGTGCCGGTGGAGTAGAAATATGATCGTTCTGTACCGGCACGAGAAGATCGATCGCTGAGCGGCTGGAAACCACACAACACTTTCGCCCAAATGCTGTGGCCGGAGAGAAATCTAGGCCTCAAACTGGGGGCTCGAGCTCTGGGCGTGTTACGATACCACGAACAAAGCACGGTAGCTTCGCCATAATTTACACGGGAGGAAACATTTTTTTGTTTGTTTTTGCAACCGCGGTTGAAATCGATCACTAATTACTGCATGCTGCTTTCTGCATCGCAAGAGATGGCAATTTTCCAACGACCCACGATGTAGGCCAAAAGGCAATGCATAACACCACTACCCTTCGAGACGTGAAACAGGTTCTTTCCAGGCGGATGTTCACTTAGGACGATTTTTTGTTCATGCACATCGTGAAATTACCCACCGAACACTCTTTTCGTGTGTTTACTTTTTGCGATAGCGCATGTAATGCGATTTTTTTTATTTTCGTTTGCACAAACAACAAAACAACTCGTCTCGTAACAGTTCTATTCGTGTTGGGTCCGCTCTTTAATGCAGATTGGGAAGAAAGTTTTAAATCACCCCATGTGATTCCCTTGTGCTTCAAATTGCTTCTTCTCGACTTATTAATGTGTTAATCAATTGCCTTATTAATTCATTATTTTTCTGCCTCCACGGTGGTGTTCCACCGGTGGGGTGGATTAAAGAAAGGGAGCGGTGGTGGGGGGAGAGGGAAGGGGACTATATCGGCATATTAATAATCATCACCACTTTTACTACCGCGGTAATCTCGCACACAGATGCATATGTGTGTTGGCACGCACGCACGCACGCACATCCTATAGCGAGGAAAATGGACTGCTGGTATGCCGCACCGGCACCAGCCACCCCTTCGGCAGCCATCCCGCACGAGACGTTCCACCAGCTTTGCTTATTTTGCAATTGGATTTTTCAAAATTCACTTTCTAATGGTAGCAGGCGAAAAACTTTCCATTTCCATGCATCGATCCATCGTTCGAATCCAAACGGACCCGACCCGGTGCATCCGCGTATTGTACGTTATGTATGGCTCTCGCTCTCGTAACCCGACGCATTGGGGCGCGGTAGAACGCTTTAAGCTTCGGTGGTACTTACCCGCTGGAGAACGTGTTGCCAAACTACATCGATCCGTTCGGGGCCGTTCCGGCAGTGCCCGGTCAACCAGTCGATTGCGGTACTACAATAGAGGTGACAGGTATGCAGAAGGATCAGAAAATGATCGATCAAGCCGGCCATCGTGTGATCGCACACAATTTTCGCACGCTTGATAGTGTTTTAATTGGTTCTACACAACACTGCGCTTTGAAGCTTCCATTTATGGTCTTCCACACACCGAAACGATTCGACGAAGACACGACTATCCCAACAAGGGTGATGTTCTGACTGCTTCGAGCACGTTCCAACAACCACTCCCGTCATCGCATTCTACCAGCGACCGACTGAGGAGGCGTCCAAGCAAATCACCGCCGACAGCAATGACCGCAGGCGTGTGTGCGCGCACACACTAAAGCATAAATATGCTACCTCTACCGCATCGAGAACCCGCGTTTGTGCGTTTTGTTTTTCCAGGTGTGTCGTCCAAATGAGATCCATTCGCTTCACCTCGCTCGTTGGTCGGTTGGAAGCAAAAACCAAAGCAAAAACCAGCAGGTTCTAAGGTTGTGCTACCGGTCTCTTGTGACGTTTTCGGGTTCTTCCCGTCACCCGTTGGGAACGAATTGATGCTCACCCACAAACGGCAAGTTTGCGTCAAAGCCGGACCAACGTTTTTTTTTTTACCCTCCACACTGAGCCGATCCTGAACACACGGCTGGGAAACCTCACAAGTGTCCGATTTTTGTCACAATTGTTCTCGTTTTTCTTGCACTGTACCGCCACCGGCTCTGACCCCCTTCCCCCCTCCCCCTCTCTCGTGATGTAATTTGCTATGGTACGGTACGGAAAGTGGAAAAAGTGCCAGCGACAATGTGTTGAGGTCGACGTGCAGTGGAAGAAAACCGATTAAAAGACAATTAAAGGTTTCACTAATACGGATCCGGTCGGTGGCCGTTGGTGTCGATCATTTTACCAATTCGATGCACTGTACCCGATGTGTGCACGTGTAACAGAGTGGAGTGAAGAAACAAAAAACGAAAAACAACTCATCTCGCGGTAATTCATTTAAAAAATTGATTAGACGTCATAAGATTCATTCAAATGTGAAGTAAAGCCAAGCAAAGACAAAATAAAAGTTATTATACTTTTTTATGTAGAAATGGCATTCAAAATTACTTAACTAAAACCTGTACCGCCTGCACAGTGTGACGTACAGATGGGTTATCGTTTGTTTAAAATCGTCTAACATTTGTGTCCGCCTATCTTGAATCGAAATTTAGCTCCTACAATGCGAAAAGATGCTTTCAGTCAACCGGTCATACTACAGTCATATTTTGTTTCCACTCTGCCAAGCCTTCTTTTGTACAGATTCTACCTAAAACGTTCCACGTTCCTAAAACGTTTTTCTCCAAAAAATAGTTTCCTGAACACTTTGCTACACTAATCGGCTGCAATTGTTCAATTAAGCTAAATTACACTTAAGGAGTATCGTATCATCCAAACTGTTCGAGCCCGTATTCAACGGGCAGTCATAGAAGTAAAACAGTTCATGATTCCACTTAGTGAATGCAATGTAATCCAAATCCAATCTGCTGTGGTTGTCATGAAACTCCAGAAACGGTCGCTTCTCGTCATCCTGCGTCAGCTGCACATCACCGTTGTCGAACACCTCTAACCGAAACATCATGGGACGCGTTTTGGACAGTACGTTCGGCGTCAGCTGGATCTTGAGTGGGGTGTTTGTGTAATCACTGTTGCTAGTACGCGTGTGACGGTTCACCTCCGTCTTTTGGTTCGACCATCCCGAGAGACCTGCAAACGAATAAGGTAAGTTGTAGTTGAGAAAAAAAAATCCTACAACGCGCCTAAAAATTATACATACAAATTTCGCTCACACTTTCCCCGTAGGGAAAACGTGATTTTCCGAACCGAACGATGCCGTCCGTTGGTCCAACCATGCCCACACGAATGTACTTAGAATTGTGTGTACGACCAACGTGTCGGAAGCTGTCGGTCGCAAAGTATTCCAGCGTGTCGTTGTATCCGGGAACGTTATCGTACTGAAGACATCCTTGAGCAGCTGAGAATAAAAGGGAAAAAATGTATTATCACCTACGGTAACCATGCGCTTGCCCTCGTCCATACCTTCGAATGGATTACGAAATTGAGCGTAGGTGTGTGCCGATAAGAGGAAGAAGATTATGAGCAGTCCGTAAGAAGATCCCATTTTGCTGCTCACCTGCGCCGAACTTCAGCAGAGACTACCTTCTTCGGACACTGGTGCTGACGGGAAGGAGAAGAACCAACCAGAACTGAATTTTTACGCTACAAACTGGGGTGAGCTAAACAAACTAAACTACGAAACCTGTAAAACCAGTTCCGAGCCACTTCGGGAACGGTTCGTTCGGAGCATCGCGATGACACAACTACAAGGAGGAAGGTCATGGTTTTGTTTTTTTTTTGTTTTGCTACCTCCCGTACGCACCCGCTACCATTTACTGAAACAAACTTTCCGCCTTCCTGCCGTTCAGCTTCACTCTCAGCACGATGGCGTTGTTCTTATGCTGCTGTAGGAACATCTTCGTCTTCGGGTCGACCGTAAGCCGTAGCAGCGCCGTACCATCGACGCTCGTAACAGGT
Organism: Anopheles farauti No. 4; assembly: GCA_000956215.1. NCBI lineage: Eukaryota > Metazoa > Arthropoda > Insecta > Diptera > Culicidae > Anopheles > Anopheles farauti No. 4. The sequence continues at coordinate 1,950 of JXWZ01002884.1, read as the reverse complement.
TTGCTGCCCTTAGTTATCGGGTCCAAAAATTGTACGCCTTGCTCCCGCAGCCAATCCAAGTACTTCGCGACGTCAGTGTAGCCCACGTACCCCCGTGAGTTGCAGATTCCGCTGAGATTTTCGTCCAATGAAGAGAACGACGTAATGCCGCGCAGGAACCAGTAGCCACCCGTCCGGAAGAACATGCCACCGCCGCTGTCACCGTTGCAGCTAGACGTGCCATTACGACTGCCCGCACAGTACACCTTCGTTGTTAGCACCTGGCTGAACAGTGCTCGGTCGCTCTTGAGACAATCTTCCGCGCTCGCTACCGGTATGTTGGCCTGACGCAGCGCAGCCGACGTGGAGTTCTGCTCGGTCCAACCCCATCCAACAACCGTCCCGAACGCACCCACCAGCTGCCCAATGTCCTGCGGCACCGAACGTATGCACACGGGCTGGACGTAATCGTCGTACGTGAACTGCGCGTTCAGCTTCAGAATCGCAATATCGTCGTTGAAGTTGCTAGCGCTCGCACCCGACGGTACGCCAATATCAAACACCCTGATCTGCTGCATGTAGCTGGAAATGACATCTAGATCGTGCACACCGGCTCGGACCACCAGACGACCCGGCGCGATCGAACGCGTTCCTTCCACCACACAATGATAAGCTAGACGCAGAACAGATTACGAACAATCAAATCGAGTGCGGCACACCACACAAACTGGTCACACACACACACACACTTTTGACATACCCGTCAGCACCGTATCACGGTTGATGATCGTTCCACCACACTTGTACGCGGTTCGAGTGCGCGACTCCAGATGGAACAGTGCCACATGCCACGGCCACATGCCCGGCGTTGACGCCGTACCGCCAAAGATGAGGCCCTGCTTCAACACCTGCACCTCGCCACATGGCTGTGCGGACACTTGCAGCCAAACGAGCGCGGATACAGCGAGCATCAAGCACGCGCTGCACCGAAGACCTGCCATGACGGTATCGGTTGGTCGACTAACACTTCCTCCGCCGACGATGATACGTTCCCAAACAAGCGCATTAAAGATCACGCAAACGATGACGTGAGCTGTCGGTGGAAGTGAAAAATCCCAATCTGTCCGCGTTTAAGTGTGTTAGTGCGAAGAACGATCGGTTCCTTCAAAATGATCCACAGTTTGTTGATGTGTCTGTAAACCGGTGAGTCACGTGCAAATACAATCACACACGTTTTGCAGGTAATTAGCGTCAGCTCATGCCGGAGGAACCGGTTCGCGTTTATTTAATTCCCGGCACCTACACAATCAGCCGTCTTTACGATGTTTGGTTTTGGGATTCCCAAACAGAAGTGTTTACATACCCTCTTCCCCCTCTACCCCTCTCCCTCTCAAGGAGGCAGTGTAGCGAGATAACGTAGACACGTAGTTGACGTATTATGGGGCAAAGTTTATTAAATAATCTGCCATCCTTACGCCAACGGTGGTACCATTCGCTATTGGGATGAACACGCGAACAACCTTAAGCGATGCTGCATCGCAAAAGCACCGAATCTTCACCACCAATCGACGCCGTAGGTTCCTCATTCAGCGGGCAGTCGTAGAAGTAGATCATATCGACGTCAAACTTGACAAACGCTATGTAGTCCGCTGGGATGGCGTGCAGTGTGTCACTGAACTGAAAGAAAGGTTTCGGTTCGCCTTCCTTCGTCAGCTGTACGAGACCGTTGTCGAACACCTCGAGCCGGAATACCATCGGACGAGCCCGATGAAGCAGCCCCGGTGTGGCAAGCTCCTTCAGCAGCACGTTATTGTGCGTTTGATCCCGGTTCCGAAACTGTCTTCTGGCCACGGTTTGCGTGTTGCTCCAGCCGCTCAACACAAGCTCGATGACGTTCTCGTTGAATGGGTAAGCGGAACGACCGTACCGGATGTGGCCATCGTTTTTACCCACCACTCCGATGCGAAAGTC
>JXWZ01002882.1:0-43539 GCA_000956215.1 Anopheles farauti No. 4 | reverse complement strand
TTTTGCTGCGAAATCTGAAATTAATGATATCAGGGTAAAATTATTTTAATTAGTACTTACATGGGGAAGCTCCGGTTTGAACCGCTCCGGGCGAATCGGATCGGAAACCGGCGGACAAAATGGTCAAACAAAGCAACGTGATGCACCCTGGTGAAGGACGAGACGTGTCTGTTTGGTTGAGAATTTTTTTCTTTCGTTTCTTTATTTTGATAATGACCGCGTGCTGCAGCTGTGATGGGACGAAACGATCGAAAACGAACCGCCGTTAAGGATGCGCCGAGAGAGTGGCGTAGGGCCAATGTGGGAAGGATGTGTAGTGTGCTAAACTTGTATTTAATTCTAATCTTTGGTGGTGCAAAAACAAAAGGGTTTGCCAGAAGAAAAAAAAGTTACGGACATAAGGTTTTCATTATCCCGTTTTATTTGCTAAAACTTTTTTTTCTATAGTAAAATACTCTAACCTAAAAATTAGTTTAAAGAAAATCATTTACGATCCTTCCAAAGTACCCGCCGCTTCACCGGGAAATAATTAGCCTGCATAATATTCCTTCATTCCGTTCTCCTAATTTCCGTGCGTTTATTAGGCATAATTATTGCGATCGGGATATTAAAATTATGCGTTTAATTATGGAGCAGAACGAGCTGAAACGCAGGGCACGTCGGTTCTTCGGACACTTTTGCCGTGTGTGTGAACTCGTTTTGGGTGTGCGGATACGTGAAGCAGGACGTGTGTACTCCTCTCAGAGGCGAAGAGAAACGCGCTTGGTCCGTGTTGAAATTAGTTCACACACATTTGGATTGGCTTAAACGGAGATATCTAATTTGTTGCGCCTAACAACGCAACTGTCGGATGCGAACAGGCCACACAATTATTCGGCCCAGCGTGTTCGAGCGGGACGATTAAATTGCAGATTGCATCAGGCGAGCCTGCTAATTTGGAGGATGCTGCATGCAGGGGAAGTGTGTTTTTTCGGGCCCCAAAAACGTTGCACCGTGAAGGATTTGTTATTTCAGTGTGCTGTTTTTTTTAATTATTTCCTGAGAAGTAGTTAAAGCTTTCCGTTTTCAAGTTGCTTCTACAAAATCAAATTAGTAGCATTCCGGATTTTTTGTTAGCAAAGTTAAAGTATTTAAATATTCATTTCTAACAATAAGATATTTTACATTAATCAAAATAATCCTGATAAATATTTGCCCACCATCTTATCAACTTTTACCGATTGGATTCCCCGAAAACGGCAGCTGCGTCCGTACCCACGTTTTGACTGCGATTAAAAACCCCCAGAACGAACATGAGCGATGAACGTTAGGACCGCCGTGGTCTTTTTAAAAGGGTGGAAGAAAAATTAATAACTTAATGACCGTGTTATGACAGCTGAATAAATATTTAAACTACGCGCGGGCGCGAGCACCGGCGCGAAGGTGGAGAGGATGAAGTGAAAAATGTGACCACCTTCTTCTACCACCCGACCCCCCACGGATGGTCGAACGATCGTTGAGCAAACGACGCCAACCCGCGGTCAATCTATCTCACTTTGTAGTGAGTGTCTCCGGTTCCGCGCACCTCATCGGGTTTTGGTGTTTTTATTTTTAAATTGAAAAAACTACCTTCTCCTGTATAGATAAAGGATTTACGATAAGGTTTAAGCCACCTTCCTCACGGTTTTCAGCTGAAGCTAGGGGCTTAAAGTTGCGCTCTCTTCCCTTTCGATTCGCCTCGCGGCTTGCTGTCATCATGCTCAACGTCCTATCATTCAATGTCAACGACACGCTGCCAACGGAGCGATTGGAAAAAAGGTGCGTAATGTTTTAGCACGCACGGGCCCGAGGAAAGGGGGCTCGGTATCAACCGAGAACGGTAATTAATTACTGTCCATTAGGGAGGCAATGATCGGCTATCGGAAATTAATGAACGCTGGGACCCACTGGGGGCCCGATCGACGCGGAGTTAGAGGAAGAAGGATCCTAAAGGCGACACTGTGTTGGAGTTTCACGCAGCCCACAGCAATGCGGGGGTTCGTTGAATATTGAATATTTTGTATGATGCCCGTGGTTGATGGGGCGAAAGGTTTCCGGGGACGAGACGAACGCACGATCGTCGATCCGAATCGACACTTCACAAGCCTCCCGAACGCGTCAGGGGTGAGGATGGGTGATATCGGAATGCTGGAAGCTGGATCATTGTGCACTGGAGGGTAGGCGTAGAAAATCTTCACTCATTAATATCCATCCCGTAGTTTTTTTTTTTATTATTTCTATCGCGCATCGTTGGTGTCCCGCCGGGATTCTTCGTTTGAGAGGAATTTTACATTCTTGACGGCTTTTCGCGTCGTGCGTCTCCTCTCCCTTCTGCTTCGGGTGAGGTGGCTTTATTTTTGGATGCCTTCGTAATCAATAAATGAGTGCCTGGTGTTTTTTTTTTTGATTAAAAAAGCTTTTTTTTTTAAATATGACGATCATCATGCTGAAGGTGTGGTTCGTTCATTTTTGTTTACCTATTGCTAACATGTTTAATTATTTTTCCAACAAATTTGACGAACTCACACATATTCGGTGATCAATAATCTTATTTATTATTTTCTGTAATTTTTCTTTCGAAAACCTCAATAATGTAGTATATACCCAAATAGTGAATCCAGTATTAATATTTGCAACTCATTTGATTTTTTTACATTTATTTGATTCCAATTGAGTAAGAAAATATATCTCTATATTTTTTGACAAAAGACACTATAGTTGAACGTCATACCTTTATAATACCCTTTATAAAAACGTCCCGTGTCTTGCTTGACTGATGAAAGCTGCCATCGGAATTGCCACTCTTTCACACCTTCAATTGGATTCTCCTTCCTATCCGTCCTTCTATCCGCGCTCGGCTCATCTGCCGCGTGAGGTTAAACAAATAAATGCATATCTTATCGTAACATGAACAAGCACGCGGCGTAAGGAAAACATATTTAACATCTGAAGTTCGAAGCTAACGCGTCCGGGGAAAGCCGTTCCGGCGCGGTCAGCGTGATCGGTTCGCTCAGTGAAAGAATCTGAATAATTTATTCATCCTTCCGATGTTGCACCGCCCGCCGCTCCCTTGGGCTGGGTGTGTCGGTTTTTGGCGGATTAGTTTTTGTTGGTCCGACATCCCGAGGCAACACGATGGCGCGTGGGTGTGCATTCTGGTTCATTGTGCTTTATTCGATATTCCCGTTGGCTAACCCCACCTCGCCATTTGGATGTCGGTTGGATTATTGAAACCAAGGCTGTTTCTTGTCGGTACAATATCCCAATACAATATTTTTGGTCGTAATTGAATATCCAGACCGATGAAGTTTTTCGGTTTAAAATTGTAAACATTTGATCTACATTTATTAATATTAGTTCATTTTAATTCAATCTATTCAAATAGAGTCAGAAAATATCCAAACCAACAACAAATACTCGAAAAAATAAATCCGAGAAACTAATCTTCTCCTCGCCGAAGATGACGTCTGTTTCTTCGTGGATGATGTCATGGAATGAAAAGGTTGCTATGTTATATTGGAATTAATAAACCAATCTATCGAGCGCAGCGCAACAACACGTTTCACCCGTCACAAGCATGAGACGGCTGATTCGGTTAATCAGCGATCGAATAATATTGGGCTGGCGTGTGGCGTGGCCTATGGATGGCTGGCCGCCTATCTTGCACACCTGATCACCCAGGCAGTCAGGCATTCCCGGCAGGCTTCCTTCGGTGCTCTTCGGCCCATGTGTCATACGGAGTTTGCGCCCAACCCATCCGCGTGGTGCGCAACCGATCGTTAGCTCCAGATAATGGAATTAATTAATCTACACAATACCACCGTGGGGCCAGATCGATCGGCGGAGGCCATCTGCAGCGACAGGCTCATTCGTCATGGGGACGTGGAGCTTTGGAATGGGTTCGCTTCCTCCCTCGATCTCCTCGGGGAACTCGGGATGGAGGTGAGAAAAGAGACATACGCTTCAGATAAATGGTGCGTGATCTTCGCTGATCATCGTGCCGCAGCATCGGCGAAGAAATATCACTCAAATTCCACTGAGTCATACTCGATCATGAAGGTATTTTCTTAAAGGCGATTCTCCGGAAAGAGGACGAAGGAAGAAAGGAGCCCGGCTTGTGCGAAGGCACGCCACTTGACGCGAAGTGCACGATCTTTTTTACGGGGTTTTTCTTCGTGTTTTGTTGTCCGTCTCTGGCAGTTTATAACGCTGGCACGATTCGTCCCGAACAGGGATGTGCTGCAAATGAGCGATTCTGATGACCCAATAAAGGTGGACCGGGCTCGATTTCTCAATTTATTTAAAGTGTCAAACGTGAAATAACTCATCGATCAAGCGATCAAGCGATGGTTGTTGCTTGGAATATCTTCAGAATAGAAATAGAGGAATTCGTTTTTTGCTATCTAACTAGTCGAAAAAAAAAATTTATTTTTGCTCCCCCGATCGTGTGCAGAAAAAATTGAAGTTGATTTCAGTCGTTGAGACACCAATCCACATCCAGCAAAAGTACGTGACCTGCTCCGGTGAACTATTTGGCATCGATCCACGTCTCGCCGGAGCGCACAAGAGATCTCGACATAAATTCTTATGATGTTTTGAAGCCCAAAGCAGCTCTGCTCTTTGGAGTCCTTTTTTCCATTCATTGCTCATGCAACGCGCCGCACACGGCGGCGTCCGACAAATGGGTTCAAGCAAATAATTTTGCACTTAACATTCCGCTCAGTTCGTGTGAATAATTGTGTACTCAAGTATGTTTTAGTTCACCGGGCGGCTCCACACACAACATATCACCCGCCCTCACTCTCCGGGCCCGAATTCTGCTCAACAACCGTTCATCCTCATGTTCCGATTTTGAATGATCTTTAGGTTGATAATTTCGTTTCTTAAGTCGAAATTGTTAGATTCCACAATCACAACTTCACAATCTCGTCACTGAACGTCGGCGACAGACGGCGGACGTCAAACGGTTAAACTTGTGCTCGAAACGACACTTATGAGTCTAACGACAAGATCGTTTAAAAACCCAACTTACACGCTTAGATCCGGGAACATTAATTATCAACACCGCTAGGAGCTCCCTGCTCTTGATAAAAACCCGCTCCAAAGTAGTGGAATAAACCTTTTTCAACCTTCTTGTGTGTGTGTGTTTTTTTTTTGTTTTTGTTTTTGTTTGAATAATTGCTTTCAATGCGAAGTTATTCGTGCGGAATGGCAAATGCAAGAATCCGTGGCCGCCACCGCCTGACGATTATTCTGTTGGCTGTTGGCGTTTTGGTTGAGCTTTAATGTTGAATTCAATATTCAACACTCGCTCGCCGTCGCGCGTCATTGGCTGGGCGTGTGTGCGTATTTATTTGCTGCGGTTTTACCGCGTGTCTTACCGGTTGACTTTTGGTATTTATTTTCGCCTCCAATACCACTGCGGCCCGGTCCTGGGTGTTTCGATTAGGTCCAGAATTATGGTCAGAGGAGAAGAAGAAGTAGGAAGAAAAAAGAACGGCGAGACATTAATTGATTGACCGAGAGGCAAAAGTCGATTGAAGTATTTATGGATCGGTTGTTTTTATTTAAGTTTTGCTTCATTGCCGTACCGAAGCCATCATCACGTTGTGGTACCTGTTTCCTGTGATTTGTTGGATACTTAATGAATATTGATGTTTTTTAAAAAGTTTTTTTTTATTTATATTTCCATTTCTTCACTTTAACACATACATAAAAACGAAAAAACTAACGTTTATTTTTTCTCTTCTCTTTTTAGGTAAGTTTCTATCGCGAAATCAGGTGATCGTATAGCTATCTGGAGGGGGACGAAATGTCCTGGGGCACCATCACCAAACTGCTTCTTATCGATTCGATCCATTAGTCACCGGTTATTGCTCAATTGCATCCAATCGATGTCAATGAATTGGCACAATATGAGCCCCCTCGAGACATTTCACCGATTCGTGTCCGTGGCGGAAGATGCCACTGGCCCCAATACGAACACGAACGTGATGCGATATTTCATATTCCCATGATGGCGGCAAAAATAGATGCACGAGTGTGCAATAGTAAATCGCCAGCTTCATCCATTAGGCCGTTGCCATTTCTACCGCATTATCATCGCACGGTCCAGTCAGCCAGTCAGTGACAAGGGAATTCGTTTCTCACGCTAATCACAATTATGCTACTCCCGTACGGTGCGACGGAAGCGAGCATATTATGCTGCGCAAAAAAAAACCGGTAGCTGATTGCTGACGAGTTGATGGAGGGAACAACTCATCAACTTAACCTAACGAGCCTAGTTGCACCCCGCCGCCGGTAGGACAGTGCGACCGGAACCGGTCTCATCGGTCATTTCGTGTCATTTCGCGGGCTTCCGTGGCAACTCGTTTCGCAATTGACGAGGGACGAGTGCTTCGTTGCCAACTCATCCGCTAGATAGGAGGGGATCGTGCGAAATGGAGAGGATTCTAGAATTTCTTCATCATAAGTTTTTATCAAATTAATAGAACGAAATTAAATTAATGTTCCACATGCCGCAAGATGATGCAATATTATGTTTAAGAACAATCGTATCCGCTTCTTTTTGTGCCCGGCTCAGACGCTTATTGCGCACATTTCCCTGGCCCTGATTTACGCGACTATGCTCTTGAAGTATTTCCATTCAAGCGCATTCATCCGCCCGGTGGTGCTGCGCGAAGGGCTCTCAAATGAAGCTACAAAAAAAAAATGCAAATTAAAACACAAATCTCTGGTCCTATTGTTGCGCGCCTTTTCCACAAAACAAAGCACCCTTTGGTGGATGGGTCGCAGCCGGTCGAAGTGAATTTAATCCTTTGCTTGCTGTGCCCGCGCTACCATGCGCAATCTATTTGGCAACACCGCATGCGAGCATCGCATCGGATGAGAACAACGGGTCCCCGGAAATGAAGATTCAAAAGGATTAATGCGAAGGGTTCCACTTCAGACGCGCTGTATGAGCTTAAGCGGAAAGGGAATGTTTTTTTTTTGTTGCTTTTGTTCTGGGTGCGTTCAAGGTTGGGTAGTTCATGTAGTGTTTTTTTTTTGTATAAGCTTTGCTGAAGCACTTTTATGGCAAAATGAGTTTTAAACCCCTAATGATTCAAAAATGTTATAAAATCAGAGTCAAAACTCGATTCCATATAAAAGAAGCGTTTCCACACCAACACAAGTTCTCACTTTCCGACATTACCCGGAGTTCATTTTATCGTGACCAAGCAAGAGCTGTATGATTTTCGTGAACTTGCTGGAAATTTGCTCCGAAATTAAAAAAGCATCTCGCACTCGCTTGATTTGTTCGCACTCCACATCCTTCCTGGCGCGTTTCGCTGTTCGTTAACACACCCGGCCTGTGTGAACTGAAGCCAATCGTAACGCCGAGAGGCAGAATCTTGTTAATTCCTCCCGATCATGTTGCCGTATTCTGCGGGTAAATCATTCCAATAAAAATGCCCCTTTGCTCGTCCGGCACGATCCATTCCGCGATCGTTAGAGTTGGACAAAAATCAAACCTCAATTTCAACACGAATTGCAAACCACAGCGTCCACGGACGGTCGAAACGATCTCTGCCCTTTCCCTCGCCGACCGTTCCTCCCGCTCCGCGCTGGGTTTTGAACGATAATTTATGGTTTATTTTTATTTATCGATCGCGGCCTTTTTTGCGCTCCCCTTCACACAGCCACATACACACCTCCTTATCGTTGCCGCTTCTTCGCGAATCGCGCATTGAAGAGCCCACCGCTGGCGAACAAAAAGAACGATCGATCGGAAACGCCGCGATGCGCCGGAATGTGCCGGAATCGCAACGTGTGAGCAATCGCGGCCAATTCGCGGCTATCGGCGGTATTAAATCGGTGTCGATCAAGATCTCAACCCGCTATTGGCGCGGGCAGAACAGCAGCGCAGCCTCATCAATGCACAGCCTATCCCCGCCCGGTACGATTGCGATCGTGATGCGCGCGCGAACCACGGGCGACACCGGCAGACGCCGATGACTTTCTTAATATTGATGTACGAACGCGTTGCAACCAGCCTAACGCGCACGCGGAACTCCCCACAGGACCGGGCGCGCGGAACGCCATAAAAGGGATAAACGTTATCCCGGTGCAATCTGCGCCGTCGCAGGCTTTGACTTTTCACGAATGGAGGAGCCACAATGGGGGCCCGGGCGATTATCCGCTCCGCTTTTGGTGCGGCGATGGCTATCAGATCGCGAAGCGTGCTTTTTTTGCGATCAATCGCTCGTCGATAAGCGAAATCGCGGTCGTGGAACGAACTAGAGTGACGGTTTTTTTTGCTGCTAGGATGTGAGGACCAACGAAGGGACTAGGCATTGTGTCCTCGGTTGTGACGGAATAAGTGGTGCGTCGTGAGCTTTGAGTCGTCTTTGACGCTCTTGCTAAGGAGTTTTCTTTCAAATCGGTGGAGAATAACAGAGGGAGAGGATGTGACATTTGCTTTGTGGAGTAAATTCAACAGCATTTGAGTCATCAAATCGGGAAGAATAAATTGAATTTACCTTATTGGATGATCTTTTATTAAGGTGCTCGGAATGTTACTACTCAAAGACTCTGATCAAAATTACCTGAAATAAAAAAAAATTGTTTACCTTTAAAACTTTTATCGTATGATTTTTATAAGCAATACCTAAATGAACATAAATTTAGTAAAAACTATTTTCCCAATCGAATAATTGTAATAAAATAACTCACTGGCTCCTGCCAGTCTCCTCCCCGAGTAAATCGAACTCGTGTCGCAATCGGAAGGGGAGTTCCTTACACGATGGGGTAACCAAGATACAAAAAAAAAAATCAAAAATATCCCGGACGGGATGTGGCCCAGCTCCTTCGGCATATTTTCTTCCTCGTTCCGTTCTGAACGCGGGGCTTAAAGAAATATCAACAAACCAAAAATAAGACAGCGACAGTGTTTCGCTGGGCGTTGAATGGGCGTTGCATATTAGCGCTTGGCCGGGGCCCATTTATCACCGGGTTAATGTGCACCGGTTGAACCTCCCCTCCATGATCTGGGGGTGAACATCGAGCCGGGCACGCTGCAGTTGATCTTTCACTGTTTGTTTTTTTTCTCCCTGCTGTTGTTCGTCTTCGTGGGGGGAAGACCTTCGCGTTGGAGATTGCGAATCCGGCCGCTGAAAGCGGTCCGTGGCGGTCTTCCGACCGCCGGACCGTTCTCCCATTCAACAATGGCTTCTGCACTAACGCGCGGTTTTTTTTTGTTTTTAATCTGTAACGATCATCTGTGAGCTTTATTTTTATTTTTTCGAGGCGGCAGTTGGTTCCGGCCGCCCAAAGAACGTGCCGGTTCGGATGGTAACATCGGTCTAAATCTGATAAGGCGACGCGTAAGGCGTACGGGGCCGTAATTGTGTTGTGCCGATGCTTTATTGTTCGCTGGAAACGTTGTCCTTGCTTTGCGAAGAAGGTACAGTGGTTGTTTGTGAGTGAATAAAAACAGTTTTCGAATTATATTTCCAATTTTAAAGGTTTTCTTTCAAAACAAACATACAGATTATTGTATTAATTTTCGTTGTGTATCGCTGTGCAAAACTGCCATGTAAACGCTCCACACCGTTGCACCTTCGCAGGTGATATAAATTCATAACGTCTGTACGATAGCCATCGGAGGGACCTTCTAAATGGGAACACAGGACGCACACACACACACACACACATCGGAACACACCGGGAGGATGCCTTGAACGCAGATAAACCGGGCGTCAATCGGCTCCCTCCCCACACGGAACGGATGCGAAGGAGATGAAAGGAGCAAACGGAGCAAAAAAACCCACAGTGGGCTGCAACCGAGGGCGGAGTTGCCTTGTTTATCGGAGTTGCATTTAGTGAAGCGGTCGGTCTTATTGCTCCACTGGACGCACGCTTCTCAGGGACTCAGGGAAGTGTGTTTTTGCCGTACACAGTGTTGTACATGTGTTACAGAAAGTTCCAGGACAAGTTTTTAATTTTTTTTTTTATTTTTACAAACATTTTATGTAATACTTATTTCAAGCTTTTCGAAAAGAAATATCAAATATGGATTTGGTTTTATAATTAATTAAAAAAAAAAGTAATAATGTATCCTCAACTTCCACCAATTTAGAACTACTGAAACCCTTTGCGATCACATACCTCTTCTCCATTCAATAAACTCTTCGGATCCTTATGGTGGCCTCTGATCCCTCCTGATCCCGACCCTTGTGGCGTTCGGATGAGGACAATCGTGTAGTGTTCGAGTCGAGAGCATCATCACGAACCATCGCCATAATCATTGTTGAAAACCATCGACCATTGAGACCTCGAGGACCGTATGCAGCCGGGCCTCTATGCTTCCCCAACGCATCCAGACGCGTCTTATTAACCAGACAAAGGGTGCCCGAGTCTCTGACCTTCGCTCCCACCTCCCAGCGAAGCTGGCCCGTCCGTTTTGCGATCGTGATCATCGCACCACGCACCCGGTGCGGTGCGACGTACAGTTCGTAATCTTTAATGCCCCAACCGCACCGGTACGGATGCCATTTCCCATTGGCATTGTGTGATTTACATTTGCTCTTGCTTTGTTGCTTGCTGGGGCGGTGGTGGGGCGGATTTGGTTTAAATTTTATTTTTTTTTTAAGTTTCTTTTCCTCCTTCACAGTGCGAACTTTACGCATTGGTTCGCGTTGGTACTCCTACGCGCGGCCGTTCCAAGAGCGGTCGCGCCGGAGCTCCACCGGACCAGGGCCGAGAAAAAAAACGTGGGGAAAGCAGAAAGAACGCCAGACAACAGCACGCTGTCTCGTTGGGTGAGATTTGTGTGCACCATTAGTGTGTCGTCGGTATTGGCAAAAGTTGCACTGCCTCGCACGTGCTGGGCACACTCGAGCTACCAATCCTGTGGCGATTTCGCACATTTGCAGCCGTCCCGAGGCGAGATGCGCGAGAAATTAGTGGGCGTAATTATTGGGGAAAAATTAATTGAACAACATTGTTATGTTCCGGTTGATGGCGTGCGGTGACGGTTATCGCTGAGATTGTTACGCATATTTTTAAAATATTTGCATAGGTGGCAATGAGATAAAAGTTGAGTGAGAATTGTGTCATAAATTAAATTTTATGCGTTTTTTTTTGTCTACTTCGAAAACATCGCTGGACCTAATTGAACGGTGATTGATATCGGTGGCCTTCAATACTGTCTGCAAGTTTAACCATAAATAATTTTCAAACAATGTTCAATGTGCTCATAAACTCAGGAACATTTTTTTTTTAAATAAATGTTGTTGTCTGCATCTTTATGTAATAGATATTATTATGTTTCAAAGAAGCTAAATGCCAAATATTTCATTACATCTGCATTTTGTAAAATCAAATGTGATGATTACTACTCAAGTTAAAAAAATGCTTATAAAATACTGTGTTAAAATCACTGTTTATGAAAATCTGTGTATTGAATTTAATTATTTAAATGGTTCGAATTAATTCTTTATGTTTACAAAATTCTATTTTATTAATCACTTCGCAAATTTTTATGGACTTTTTACACAACTTCTCAGCTCGTTTCATCTCCAAGTGCACTCACAAACATCTGAAGAAAGATATCAGCACCCATAACCGATTGCAATACGCACTCATTTCATGCGTCTTAATTCAATTGCCAGTACCGTCGGTAATGGGTTTTTGATTCACGCATTTTATTTTTACCCAAGCAAACGTGCGTGCGCGCTTAATTCGCGCACCAGTTGACATTTAAAATCGCGGTACGATCGTGCGGGCGGAACGATGCATGTACGATCGCGGCCCCGGAGCGAGCACAGAAGAAAGATTAAGCGGGAAATAAATTATTTAACCGCGAGCGCGAAGTGACAACGATCCAACCTGTCGCCCGGTGGGAAGAAACAACGCGGCGGGATTTTACGATGCATTACTTTATTTGACTGTCGATTGGAAGTTTTCGCAGTGCGTCGCTTTCGTGGGATCATGATGATCATAATTTAGCGTATTTTGTATTTGCTTTTTTTTTGTTCTTGGTCTTTTTTTCGTTTGATTTAAATACTTTAAACATTTTTTAAAATTAAATTTCATTTTTCCTTATTCCTTATTTTAACTCAGATTTAATAAAACTTCCCAAAAAAAAAACATGATTAATTATTAATATTGCATTTTGTCACAATTTTTCCACTGCCGCCTTCGATTAATTGACTGCGAGCATAACCGCCCGTCAGAGCTCGCGGTGGTAACAACATTTCTTCGGCTTGTTTCTTTGCGGTGTCATATAGGGGGGATGCAACCGGCCCATCGCCTTCGGTGGTGGCAGTTGCGAAATTAACAACTGTTGTCACACTCTTCCCTCAGTGACTGCTTCAATTCGATCGATAAATTGTGTCGCCACAAGCCACCGGTTCTCGGCGTCTCCTGTTTCAGAATGCACCTTCGTGCTTTTTTCCTTGTCGTTGAAATTGTTGTATCAGTACGTGCCGCCGAACGGTTGGCAATTATCGCATTTTCTCACCTTTCTTGGCACGTGGCGAACTGGCGACAAGTACGTGGAAATGGTTTTCCCAAGGTAATCGAGACGCCCGTTCGCTTGATTCTTAAGCAAACGCACTGATTAGATCACCCAGGTTGGGTAAGCAATTGACGATTGAAGTTCGCTCGATCGGGGCGTGCAGAAAACGTCAACGACCGCGGTCAATAAAACAATCGCGCACGGAAGGAGTGTCGCGGACCGTGATTGGCGTAAATCAATTAACATTCCATCACACGCCGGGGCGGCCGGTGCGTGCCGTAATTGCGGTTTCAAGCAGAAGTCCTTGCGCGCGCGAGCGGAGAAAGCGCCCGATTGGGGTGCAGCACGCCGTTGGGTGGTTAAGAATTTTGTTTAAAAAAAAGAAAACGACAACCTTCACCGGTGGTACATGGTTGTCGTACAAGAGAAGCAATAATTGCACGGTGTAGGAGCTGCCTTGGGTGTCACGATCGATGCGGATCGTCTCATCGTTTCATACCACCGATGGGGTTTGTTTATGGTATCACAGAGAGGAAAAAACCGTGTTGTTGCATCGGTACAGATGTTTAGCTTATTACGGACCGAAAATGGGTGTAATCAACGTTGAACCTTATTTTTTATTATATTTTACTATAAGAATCGTCTGTTGAAACATAAAAATAAAACTGCCATATATGTTTTATCGATATTCTGATAAAATTGGCATTTTTTATTTTATCTAATATTTATTTTTATAGATAAAATATCAATATTTTACTCGAAAAAATTTTAACGCCAATGCAGGTTTTAAAATTAACCTGCCAATGTTTTGCTTAGTTGGAACAGCAACTAAAAAGGAATCCATCTGTTTTCGTCGTTTTTATCCCCGCTGATCCCTGCTGATCTTTCGAAGCGTATTTTCCCCCTACCATATGCAGCATATTCATCATTAATTATACCCCTGGCAGCGGCTGGGTATCACGCTATAAATAGCGATCCGGTCGGGGGTTTGTTTGCTGGCGGGCAACATTACCCGCAATAAAGCACCGCTGGATGACGGTAATACCGTATCTGATATCATTTAATTTACGCACTTCGATCGATCTTGCGAATTGGTGTTCTGTTTTTTTTTCTTCTCCATCTTTTTCTGTTGCTTCCCTCCCCATACGAAGATTGATCGATGGTGGGGCGCGGGTTCGATCGATCAGCGCTGTGATGGTTACCAACAACACGTACGATTCGCATTCGACGGTCCGTTTCGCGGCCGCAGGGACCGTAAATCACGCATCTATGTTGCGGTGTGAGTTAATTACCAACGCCGGCCGGAGAATGTGCACGATATTGCAATTATGATGCAGCTGGTGCACACAAACACTCGCGCACGATGTGCCAAACTGCGCTGCCGTGTGATAAAACCCTGTGCAGTGAGCCGTTTTCCGACGGCGTTTCACAGGAATTTTGCACCACGCTGCGGAAAGGCTCCCAATCAATGGGGCCCGAAACCGGGCCCGGAAAGCTCCTTTAACCCTCCGGGATGTGTGGTGGTGGGAGAGCGGTTCACTCTTCATTAGCATTATTGTGCACCCTGGCCTTGGCCGGGAATGGAATGTGATTGAATGTTTATCAATCGAATGGGTGCATGCAAAATGCGCTGGAAATTATGCTCCCCGCGGGGCGGAGAGCGTTCCGAAAGCATGAAGACCGATGGTCAATCAAACATTGCGGAATGTTCAATCGAATGCGAATGTGCCGTCCAATTGAGGAACGTTCGGTTCGAGGGAACGTATTACCAATTTATATTTTTACCTCCGCCCGACGAATGCCACTCTAACGCCAAAAGGACGCGTCACGGTGGTGGCAAAAGGAACACGTTTCGCTAATTTCTGCACACCCCCGTCAGCAAACAAACCCATCTGACGGCATCAGCTATTAATGATCGTGCGAAGAAAGTCGTATTTTTATGACGATCGCTACCGTTCGCTACCGGCATTTCATGTGGCGCAATTAATATTCAATGCGCAAAATGGTGGTATGCATTTGTTTTTTTTTTGTTTTTCTTCGTTTAGTTTCGTATTTTTAAATGACATTTTGCTGTGCCTTCGGCGCGACCGACGGTGCCGAACGGTGAGAACCGTTCTAACCTCGTTTCGCGCGATGGGAATGGGGCGGAAAAATGTTGCAGAATTAATTTGGCAAAAATGTCCGGCTGGGACGTGAGCGACGTATTGATCGCTCAATTTTAATGACACATTGTTCGGGCCGACTGCTTACCAGAAAGGTGTCAAATGGTTGTCGCAAGCGTAATTGATTGAATGATTGATTGGAAGAAGAGTATAAAGAAGTATTAAGAAGAGTAGCGAATTGAGAAAAAAATACAAAAATAGCCAAGAAAATAGCTGAAAAGCAAAAGGATATTAGAATAAATTATTAGTCTAATTTTATCTTTCTCGTTACAGATTAAAATTATTTTTAATCATTTTCTTAAATCATCATATTCAAACCTTATTATTAATTTTATTTTAAAATAAGAAGTAAATTAGTTTTTTTAATAAGTAATGCGTAAACAACAATTTTGCAAGCCTCATAAATAAGAGTTATTATTTGTTTAAAAAACCCCTCAAAACCTTTAATACAACATCAATTTACAATTAAATTGGATACATTTACAATCAATCGTACCTCACTACACAACATAACAACCACATTCGAAAGCAAAAAACATAGATTTTCCCATTTATCGCATCACAAAATGCATGCCGCACTCGTTAAAATGCATGGTCCCGTTTGTTTTTTTTTTGTTTTGTTTCGATCCCGCCGCCCGCAACTATTGTCTTCGGTTCGTTTTTTCCATCCCTTTCGCCACCCAGCAGTATGCAAAGTATCAATTAAAGCGACATTATGTCAATCAAAACTTTGCAACCAAGCAGGCGGGCTCGTTGAACCACGCTCACGGCACGGCCATCGATGGTTTGCAGCCACAGCAAAAAAAAACACAAAAAAGGGACACCAGAAATGATCCACCGACGTTTTGACACAAACACAGGACACCAAATGGGATCATTTCTCCGGCCGACCGTGGCGGCACTTTTGCAAAACCCGCCACCGTTTCTGACCCGATCTAGGGACGAAAACAAAAAGGCTAACTCCTCCCCCGAATGATGGACTTTTCCTGTTGCTAAGTGGAGTCGATCGGTTTTTCTTGCCCCGTTCCCGAATATCATTACCGTGTGGGATCGGCGGTGGTTCCAACAGAGACCGCGGTCTGGTCGGGTCTGTGGTCAGATTGGCCGATTGCACTTTCGAATGCTAATCAGGCCGCGCAATTTGAGCACACACGAGAGCAGAAAAAAAAGAAACACAACCGCACACGGGAGCAGCAGGAGCGTCGTTTCTTGCGCGAAATCATAAATTGAATTCCACCGCAATCAATCTGCCAGCGTGCTGGCTTCGGTCAACAATGCCAACAACGCGTACTTCCTGTCTGTGATTGCGCTTTTTTTTATTATTAGCGCTTATGTCTTACCCACAAAATACTACTCGTTAAGCCGAGCCGAGGGAGTGTAGCCCGTGAATGGAGGAATCGGATCCCGTTCGAGCAGCAAGATTAATGGCCTCGGAACGTTTTCGCCCAGCCCCGGAGAGTCCAGCCGGTCCAGCATCGCGAAGAGTGGCGAACCAGGTAGAGGTTGTGCGCTGTGTCGCGATTTTCCTCGAATGGAACCTTTTTCATTGATGACAAAACCGATCGAACGAGTGTGTTTGCTGCACTCCGGTCCGGTTAAGTGCCCGCCAGGAAGTGGGACCGTAAATGTTGACGGTTTCGTTTTTTTTTTCGCTCACAAGTAAATATAACAAACACACAGGGAAAGATCACCAAAAATTGATCTCTCGCGCAAGGCAGAAAGCGAAGGAGCGGTGAAGGGCTTGCTCCCGGTACGTCCCGCTGCAGAATCAACAATGAGGCGGCTTTTGGTTTGGTTCGCGGAGAACAATACGCCGACCGTGCGCGCATCGGGCGCAAGGGGAGCACGAGAAAAATCACGAAAAAAAAACACCGTCTTGGGCCCCACCGCGCTGCTGATTCAAATGAATTTATGCAGCATAAATATTGAATGGTCTCTCGGAGCTCTCGTGCCGCGCGAGTCGCTGTCAACGCGAGAGGACAATGCACACACACAAAAAAAAAACAAAAACAAAAACCACCAATGTGGGCCACGCTGGAAGAGCTCGAAAGGCAGGACGTTGCAAAGGAGTTCGGTAAAGGTTTTGGGTTTTTTCGCAAGCAGGAGGAACCCGTCACCATAACGAATGCAGATGCGTTGAACGAACCGCCGGCTTCGGCCACGTTTGGGGCCATCATCAAGATCGTGGTTGACAAAAAGGGCCGCAGCGAAACAGAAGGACTGTGGCAACTGTGGGCGAATCGGGGAATCGGGGTGCATGCAACGAAGAAACAACGCGCGTTCCAGTGAGCTCTTTCTCTCTCTCTCTCCTTCTCTCTCGTCGGTAATGGCGCAACAAACAAAAGCACTAGGATGAGGGGGCTGTGGGTGGGAGCACCACGAGCAACCGAAAAGCCGAACCACCGCTCGAAGTCAACCATTTGGTGTGGTGGCGGGCAAAAACGGGCCGCAGATTTCTGGACGAATTCTGGTGCATCGTTGTTTTGGTGCGATGGTGCGATAAAATATTTTTCCACACATTTTTTTTTTCTTCCCGTGCAACTAGTAGATGCATGCGGGCGTCGCTGGCTCTTTGCTGTGGCGCCTTTGTTTTCTTTCACCTTTTTCAACTATCATCATCCAGCATCCTTGCCGGCACGATTGGGTGGCGTGTGAAAAACGGAATTTTTCTTACCAATAGCCAACTCAACTCGCAGCGTCTAGCTGGTACAATTTAATCAAAGGGCGCCTAGGAAGCGATTGGAACACCCGATTCGAACACAAAAGACAATGGGCCATAATTTTCTCTTTCCCGCTGCCGGATGCGTGTCCTAGAAGAGCATGTTCGGGGCATTCTATTTATGCACTCTATTGAACACTAGCCTCAGGGAAGCAAGAGCAAGAAACGTGTAAGCTGTGGTTAACGTTGTACTCCCACCGCAACATTGTTTATCGTTCGTGAGATGCTTAGTGGTTCTGTTGATTGTTCATTTATGCATTTGCCTTGTGGTGGAGTCACGCTGGATGAAGCAATATATTTTATTAGTTCTAAGCTGCTGCCACAGTTTAGCTCAAAGTAAACTAAATGAAAATAAATTAAATTTGTATTCAATTGTTTTGTCAATTTTAATGGTCATAATTATATATTTTAAAAAACATTCTTAAAAATCGATATATTTACAAACATTTCTCACATTCTGCTAAATGCATACGAAAAAAGATGAAACTTTCGTTACGATACTATTCATCCTTCACTTGCTACTTTTGTTGCACCAGAACTTGCTTTTAATTTATAATAATTAGCAAATGCGTCAGCATGATAAATATAACGCATCCGACGATGCTGCCCGCCCGACGACAATGTCTTCCACATTGAGACTCCTCCACCGTGGTTGTGTTCCGCCCCACCGCAAAGTTACGAAAAACATAATCTTACGTTACACAACTACCTGGCGTAACTAATTGCTACGTTGATGAAGCGGCATTTTTCCTTGCCGGGAAGGGTTAACGCCAACTGCACTGTGTGACAGTTGTCAACGGCGAGCATGACATGCGAACGGAATGTGTGTTTATACACGCGAAACGTTTCGGGGATAAGGCGGCGCGACCGTGGCATCCCGTGCCCAGTTCCAGCTCGTTGCGTTATTCATGAGAAAGTGGCCGAGCTATTATGATGAATTTTTCTTTACATACCGCCTTCTTGCCTATTACGATCAATAGGTAAATTGGGGATGGGAATCAATTATGGATTGAACTCCAGCAGTAATTTACTGTCCCTTGTTTCCTACCGAAGGTTGGTGGGATGGTTGACATATCGAGAAATAAAAATTATTGCTCTATTGTTTTCCCAGCAGTGTGATGACATTTCACGATAAAAAAAAGGTTTTTATCTCATGTGCATCGAAGTATGCATTCTTTTCCAAATTCGCTTGACACATTTTTCATAACTCCTTCTCGACAGAATATATTGAACACCGCACCACTTGACGCCTACTAATTGGTTGTAAAAGTACCAATAAATTCACATTTCAACTCATCCACCGTGCGGTTGAGTTTATGATTTTATTTTCTCACATTTTTTTTTTGCTAACTGCCATAAAAAGAAACGAAAAAAAATCATCCCATAATCGCCGGTATCAAACCGCAAAATACCACACGCGAAAGAAACAGCCGGGAGGCACGGGAACCGATCACTTGATCGCCCGTAATCGGTGCAAAGAGAGTGATCATGATTGTGTTTGCGAGATCAAGCCCCTTCTTGCGAGCCCGATCGATCGATACACGAGAGCATCCTTTCCGTGGCGGCACTGCACTGCACCACATAATCATTACGATCATCCACCATCATTATTAGCATGCCGGGCTGGGGCAGAATTATTTGCAACACCCGAAAGATTCTCAGTTCTCACAGCACGGGGCCTATCGAAAGATATCGGGAATGATAGCGCACGATGATGAATGGACGGGAGAGTTTTTTTTTTTTTTTTTTGTTTGCAATCAACGATCAGCGCTTGCACACCCCATAATGAACATCATTGTACGAACAATTAGCACGGTGCAGTGCAGCGGGTTTTCAAACCCCAATCGCGAACCTTAGCGCAAAGTGCGCCGGAAGGGGCCCAGCAAAACGAAAGACTGCAAGCGACGAACCTCCACCGTTCGGTTGGCTGGCCGAAACGATGAAATTCCGATTATCCCGGATGCACCGGATGCACTGCCGCGTCCTCCGCTTGCACGGCACCACAATGTGGTTGAGAAGATTTTTATTATTATCATTACTATCATTATTGTGTGCCGTTGCTCGGGTTTTTCGCCACGCACACACGGTCGCGGCGTTGATCGATTTAGCTGCGAGCTAAATATGATACACTCCAGCGCGTATCGTCGTGTGACGTGGCCGGCAAGCTAATACCGCCAACAAAAAAATACGACCGAACGAGCGAACGAACAATAATCGACCATAAGCCGGGCAGGATAAGAGCGAAAGCTGTGCGAATCTGAGCCAAAACGTGAAACGCGAAATTTGTCGTGCGCGAGCGTGGATTGTGGCGGTGGTGAGAATGCGGCCCAGTGTTTGGGCTGCACATTTTTGCCTTCTGCACGTGATGGTTGAAAATTATGGCCCAAAACTGTGCAATAAAGTGCTCACACACAAACACACAGACACACGGGCACAAAAAAAGAAAAGAAAATAGTTTAAAATCACCAACACAACCGTCGTGCTTGATTGCCGCTTTTCGAGTGGGTCCCTTTTTCGAGCTACGGTGCAAAATTATTACGTATTGGATTTTTATTTTCAATTTAAGCTTTAATGATGCTTCGCCTGCATTGTTCGGTTCCTTAATCACACACGCTCACACTCGTTGCTCTCTTTTCTGCAATCATCCATAGCGCACCGTACATGAGCGAGAGTGTGCGCGCGCGAGCGCATGGCAAAATGGCACGCAAACTTGCCCTCCGGTGCTCCGGTTCAACGAAAACGATTAATCGCAACTGCCGCAAACGGTGGGGGATGCAAAGAAAGGGCCTGAAGAAGAGAGAGAGAGAAAAAAAGCTTTATTTAAATTCACCTTTAGGGCTCAATTAAATTAAGCCTACGATCGAACGAAATACTTATCCCCGTGGGTTCTCTTCCCTTTTCCAGACCAAACCGATCATCGTGGAGCCGATCGATTTCGAGGCGTTTGTGGTGAAAAACAGAACGCTCATACAGAACGACCCGCACCGCGAGCTGCTCCTCTACCCGAACGATGACGTATCGGTAAGTGAAAAATGGTCGCGCCTTAAGAACTCTTCTCGAACCGCGTCGTTCTTCTCTCACCACCGCGCAGGAGATTCTACAGCCAAAGAAGTTTCGCACCGTGCACAGCAACATTCCCGGGCATGCGTCGGTGGCCGCACCGACGAGCACCACCAACGGGTCGGGGAAGCGGGGCAGCGACAGTGGTTCCGCGGCGAGCAGCCACAATGGCACACCGACAAGCAATCGGTCACAGAAATCGGCGTCTTCCGCGTCATCTTCGTCCTCGTCGTCGTCGGCGGTGGCGGTGGCGGGAGGTGCGGGCGGGGGTGGGCCGGCGATCAGTGGACTGCTGCTTACCCGTCAGGCACTGCACACTTACAACTCGCCGAATCATCTCATCCACTACAAGTACAGCAAGTACGGTGGGATGTGCTACGATCTGCCAAGGTAGGAATTCCTACGATATGCTAAAAAAATCAAAATGAAAATATTTGATAATTTTACTCATAATTTTATGTAGTAGTTAATTAGTTACAATTAATTGTAATCTACATAATCTTCGTCACATCAGAAAAAGAATTTAGATTGAAAGAGAATCTCTAAACATCATAAATCTCGATTATCCCTTCTATTCTTTTATTCTATTAAAATGAAGATTAGGAGTGGATAATAGCCAGAAGATTCAAAATTTTTAATAGGTACTGAATGTTTCATTTGAATTGTTATTTCATTTGGAATTTTCAGCAAAAAGTTATTCGCATTCAATGTTGCTGTTGGTTAGGAGCGAAGTATTTTGTTAACAAAAACTTAAAAACCTAAACTTAACCTAAACCTCAGTTGGCGATGATAAATTTTTTTTTTGTAATCATTTTTCTACATCGAAAACTAAAAGTCGCCCAAAAATAAATTTTCGAACATCTGTCGAACTTTTTCAGTTTTTTTTTTTTGTAACAAAATTTACCCCAAATGGACGATCCTTTCACGGCTCTCAACAGAATATCCCCGTCGGAAGAACTACGGGAAGAGGTCTACGAGGTGGACACCGATCCGGACCGGCTCGATGAGCAGATGACGCGTTCGCAGGCGGACACGATCGCCAAGCAGGGCTATCTCTTCAAGGGTCCGGATACCAACTCCGACCGGATGTTCGCCCACATCGGTTCGAAGTCGTTCAAGAAGCGGTACTGCTATCTGCGCCAGGAGATCGACGGCACGTACATCCTCGAGCTGCACAAGGACGAGAAGCAGGCGGAAGCGAAGGCGACGATCGTGATGGACTTCTGTACCGAGGTCGTACCAAACCCAAAGAAGGGCCGCTTTTGCTTTGAGCTGCGCATGAAGATGAACGAGGGCCAGCATGGCAAGTCGGTCACGCTGGCGGCGGACGACGAAACCGAGATGGAGGACTGGCTGCGGAAGATTTCGTCCGTGCTGCAGCAGAACAAGCTGCAGGAAGACAAACGGGTCGCGTCGCTGGAGCGTACGGCGGCGCCGCTGATGCCGGCGAGCCCGAGCACGATGCAGTACGGCACGCTAAAGGGGCTGGAGCAGAGCATGAACCCGCAGCTGAATCGGTACGCACGGGAAACGGATCAATCGATCGCGCAGGCGCGACGCGACAATCGGAAGCGGCTATTCGGTGGCCAGCAACTGCTATATCTACAGTCGGGTGGAGGTGCGAGAGGAACCGCTACGTCCGGTGGCATTGCCGCCGGATTAAGCAAATCGGAAGCATTCATCGAACCGTACCGGGAACAGTTCGGGCAGCGAATACTGATCAAGTGTGATTCGCTTCGATTTCGCCTGCTCGGTCCGATCGATGGAGTCAGTGGGCCACCACCGCCAGATTCCGAGGCACCTCTCTGTCAGGTAGGTACTAGTAGTATTAGTATCTAACAATACCGATTTCATTTCATCAACAAAGAAATTATTAAAAAAGATTTGGAAACAGTAAACAGTAAATATCAAAATTTACGAGAAGGCGAGAGAAAATTAAAAAAAAAAACAAATTAATTTTATTTTCGAATCTGACCTGTTGGACCCTTTTCATGAATTTCTTTCTAATCCTTTTGTCTTGAACAAACCCCATTTATCAAAGTTTCGATTTCGGACAGAACCCATTTATCAAAGAGAATGGAAACATCAAACGTAAACTTAAAACATATAATTTATTTGCAATTACACAGTACACATCTCGCACAAAACTCAACCATCCAAAAAGTTTGCATCTTACAATCAAGCGAGTAGGAGAATGGAGATGGAATAACTCCAATATGGTTGGGGAAGAATGGGTTTGGGTTGAAAAAGAGTCAGAGTGGAGAGCGAGGCTGTGATCAGCGGGCAGCAAAGAGTATCTCATTCGAAACACTTATACCTTTCCCTGTTCCACCGACCCAACCGTCGAATTTAATCATCCGTCGTCACGTGGATCACAGCGTTCGGGTGAATCTTTAGTTCGAGTAGCGTGCGGGTGGAATCGAGCACGGCCAGATCAGATTTGATGGCCTGACAGAAGAATCGCACATCCACGGCGCTGTCAGCGTTCGGTCGGAAATGTTTCTCGTACTTTTGCCGCAGCTTTGCCATCGCCTGCTCGAGCGTGCGGGAACTCCGGAAGAACAATCGCTCCGTCACGTTGCCCGGCATCTTCAGCAGGATGCGCGTTTTCTGATCCGGCGCTAGGCTCGATTCCGAGTCGGAACTGAGTGGCTTCGATGTCGGTTCACCGGTGTCGCTGGCGTCCTCCTGTTCGGTGATTTCCCACGGGTGCGGTGTCGCTTTCGCCCGTTCGCTCGAAGAGTTTGTGCTTTTGGCTTGTTCGACCGCCACGATCGGTTCCGTCGGTCGCGTCGTAGGTGATGCCGGTGCCGAGTTGGCAGCCAGTGGAACATCCGGAATGGGTTTACTGCTGCCACCCACCGTCCGGGGTCGATCATTTTCCTCACTGTCACTTTCACTGTCGGTAATCTCCTGAAAGTCATCCTCATCGTCATCGATCACTGTAACCCACCGATTCCTGCTACTGCTGCTGCTGGTGGTGGTGGCAGCAGCACTCGTACCGGCTTTGTTGCCACTACTTCCAGCGCCGGATTGAATAACACCTTTGGATCCGCCATTCGCGGACGTCGACGGGCCCATACCGAGCTGATATTCCTTATTTACATTCACCTCCTTGCCGTGCGGCGATTTGTTCTCTACGAGGAACGTTTTGAGTGTTTCGAGAAACCGCGCCGGTGTGAGATCGTTGCCGGTGAAGTTACGCACCTCCTCACCCGTCCGCGGGTCAATCATGCAGATGTACGGTTCCGAATGAACCTTGTAGAATGTCTTAAACTTTGCACCATCGGTCGTTTTGTTCGACTGCTGCCAAAACACCAGATGATGGCGCATAAACTCTTTCAGCCGTACGTCCGACCACAGGTCGCGATTTAGCGTCTGACAGCTAAAATTCAGATCATCCTGTAAGTTTACGAGCAGCCACCGATCGACCGAATTGCCGTGTCGCTGCGCTTGATCAAATCCACCGGAAAACAGTATATCGAACGGTGGCATAAACAACGCCTCGAGCCGTGTCACCTTCTTGGCCGACGGACCTTGTCCCAGCTCCATCAGCATCTGCTCCTGGATGCGTCCCTCGAGCTCAAAGTTCCGGAACGGCACCTCCGTTATGACTGCCCGTCGCTTCCCGAGCCGGGCACGGTTCATCTCAATTTGCGGCAGTAAAATTTCCGTCTTCCTTGGTATCGGGGCGCGCACATTGTCATCGTCGGCGATGCTGTTGGCACCGCTGGTACCCCGATTCGGTGCGGACGATGAACCGGAACCACCGCTGTCGTCATCGTCAATGACTACCGCCGGTTCCGGGTTGAGAATACCCTCCGGGTTCTCGAAGAAAGCATTTATTGCACCCTCGAGGTTGCCATTGTACGCGGTGAGCAGGTTAGTGGCCTGATCCTCTTTCAGACCGGTTATTTCGACGAGCGCCTTCACGTTGTCTTTGCTAGCCATTTCTGCAAAGAACGAAACGAGGGAACGAGAGCGTCATAAAAGTGTGAACTTGAAGTCATCAAAAGAGAAGCACATCTGCTTACCGCCTCTTGTACGGATTGCGCGCAAAGCAAGCGTCGGGAATGCACGGGGCAACTGCTGCGATTGATGTTCGGCACAGGCACAACGCAATACTCAAAGTTTACTGGTTGACTCGATAGAATACTGATGTTTTCATCGTGTTAAATGCGTTTCGGTCCAATTTCACAGCATTTTGGAGATATTTTTCATAAAAAATGCTCCTCCCCGGTTTCGGTCACCGGAAAGATCAAAGCGTCGGCAATTGAACCGAGCATACATTCAAACGCGGATGTGTGCTATCAAACCAACGCGATCACTCGGTACACACGGTTAGTTTGCACGCACTTGCTTCACACCATGAACTTCACTGCGGAAAATTATTTATTTTTCACTGTTTTTCACGGAACGCGCTGAATAACATCCGACGGCAAAAAGTGGTACAAAAAATGTGAAAAAATAAAAAGCGAAAAATGACAGGTAAATGACAGCTGCCGACCATGTTCGAAAAAACCGAACGGCGTCGGAACCGGTTCGAGTTTCGAAATAAACGGTCGTTCGAAACGTTCGTTTACTTGAATCATGGCACTGTGTGCGAGTTTTCTTGCACAATTCATCTGGCGGTAATGAAGAGCAATACAGTGTGTGATTCAAAATTAAATTATAACTTGAAACTTTGTTAAATATGATTTAATTTTTTTTTTAAGTAAATATTTGAATGTTTATTCTGACATTCCTCTTTAATATTTATTTTCACTTTTATTTATCTTTAGATTGAACCATACCTCACCAGCGTAGCATTGTACGACGCGCGGGCTGGTCGGAAACTGAGTGAAAATTTCTACTTTGACCTCAACAAGGATCACGTGCGAGAGCTCCTCACCAGCAGTTGCAAAGCGGAACGGCCACTCTGTGCATCACCAAAGGCAAGCAACAAAATCCACCAAAACGGAAATGGTACACTAAAACCGGCCCGAGCGAAATGTGACACCAGTGACGACCTACAGCTACATTCCGAAGCAGTCACCAAAGAGTGGCTAGCCCGTGCAAAGCATGCCGTTTTCAACGTTACCGTACCCCACGCGGACGTATTCATCGTCGTCCGCATTGACAAGATCCTGCAGGGCGCTATCAATCCTTCCGTTGAACCATACCTCAAGACGACCAAAGATCCGAAGGTACTCTGCAAGCTGCAGAAAACGATCAAGCAGTACGCACAAAAGTGTGGCCACTATCGGATGCCGTTTGCCTGGGCTGCAAGGCCATTGTTTCAACTGTACAGCAACGACTTGGACACTTCGTATGAGTTTCCCGCCATCTATCGTCAGGAAGGAGCGAAGCTGAAGGATGAAGAACTGTTGAAGCTTCTCTTGGAATATCGGAAACCGGACAAATTCAGTAAACTGACTGTGATTCCAGGCTCACTGAAAATTTACATAGAAGCGATCAATGAACTGCCCAACAGTGAGTAACGGTGTACTGTGCTGAGTTAAAAAAAGTGAAAATAATTAAATACCACCATTTGCTTTTCGCCCCTTTTAGACTGCCTTACAAACAGTTTGGTCCCGCTAAACCCATTCCCGATTCCGCAATTAGCCGATCCAACGTTGGAAGTCACCGAATTCGCCAACAGCTCCGAACAACATCTGCACCCATTCGTCAATTTCGTTAATCATATGTTTGTCTATCCATTGCACTTGAACTATGATTGCCAGAAAATTTTTTCACGCGCTCGTAACGTGGCTGTGATTGTGGAGTTGCGAGATAGCGATACGGCAGAAGCAAAGTCCATTGAGGTGAGAACCATAATATGATCATTTCGTTTACATTTTTTTTTGTATTTACTTCGTGCTGCGTTGTGTACAACACAACACAAACAAAGCGCCCTCTGTATGCAATCTAAGGAAACTTTGCCATTACTATCTCGAGTACACTATTTAGACAGTTCATTGGTTCAGCTGATTGCAGGAGAGGAACTGATTGATTAATGTAAAGTTATAATTACAGTGATACACAAAATGTAATCATTTCGTAAACAGTTAAAATAAAATCAGGGTTTTATCACTCGTCATTCCAGTGCATTTACGGTCGTCCGGGTCAGGAACAGTTGGTCTCTCAAATGTCCTGCCCAGTCCTGCACCACAACACAAACCCCACCTGGTACGAAGAGATTAAGCTACGCCTTCCGCTCAACATTACTCCGCAGCATCATCTGCTGTTTTCCTTTTTCCACGTATCGTGCAACATCGCCAAGAAGAAGGATCTGACCACTACGAGTACCGAGACACCGGTCGGTTTTGCCTGGTTGCCACTGCTGGCGAAGGGCAAAATCAACATTGAAGAGCAGTGTTTACCGGTGGCGGCCTCCCTACCAGTTGGCTACCTATCGATACAACCGCTCGGCTTAGGAAAAGGGGTAAGTGAGACTGGAAAGCTAAGGTGATGGTGTAAAATAAAAGAAAAAAAAACGCATACAAAACTGCGATCGTGCTGCATGATCCATGTTGATGCTAACCGTACTAATAAGATCCACGAGATCGCAACCGAACCGTCCATTAACACTGGTAGATAAATCTAACCTTTTTTCCGTTGTGTATGTTTCTCTTTCCTTTCCTTTTACCTGTGCCTGTGTGGTTGGTCTTGGCCCCATTTTCCTGCGTTCAAAAAACACAAACAATCCCCTTTTCTGGTCCGCCCGCTACAAACCGTTCCCCATTCGTTTAGCAGAACGCCGGTCCGGACGTGCAGTGGATCGACAATCAGCGACCGATCTTCACCGTCAGCTTACGGCTCGATTCGACCGTCCTGACCACCGACCAGCATCTGCATAACTTCTTCCTACACGCAGAACGCCTGATGGAACATTCGAAGACGGTTGCGCCGCCCGACACGACGGAAACGTGCAAAATCCTGAAAGCCGCCCATGCCATACAAACCGGATCGTTGATTACCTTCCTGCCGACGATACTGAACCAACTGTTTTCACTGCTAGTTGCCACAAACAATGAGGAGGTCGGACTGAACATCATCCGGCTGCTGGTGAACCTGTTCCACATGGTGGCGGAAGAGGCAAAGCGCAAGGAGCTGCTAACCGCGTACGTGAAGTTTGTCTACCGCATCGACAGCTGCACTCAACCGGCACTCGCCAATGGTTGCTCACCGTCGACACAAAACATGAGCACGGTGCACGGCGAACTGTGTCGTCATTTGCCGACGCTACTGCACCCGAACAACACGGACTTCCTGCTGGTGAACAAGTTCATGAAGTTCTCCGGTATCTTTTTCGAGGTGATCGTAAAGAGTATGGCCCAGTACCTACTGTCGACCGGGCGCATCAAGATGCAGCGAAATGAGCGCTTCCCGAAGGAGTTTTGTACCCGTATCGAGGCATTGTTCCAGGTGCTCGTACCGTACATAACCTCCCGGCATAAGGATCTGCCGATGGAAACGGAACAGCTCAATCAAAGTCTGTCGGTATTTGTAAAACGTTGTCTGTCGTTCATGGACCGTGGGTTCGTTTTTCGGCTGATTCGGCTGTACATGGACCGCTGGGGTCCGGGTGATTCGCGCGTTCTGCAGGAGTACAAGTTCAGCTTCCTGCGGGAGGTCTGCTCGCATGAACACTACGTCCCGCTTAACCTGCCCTTCATGACGACGCCCAACAATCGCGCACCTGACCTACTCCAACAGTTCTGTCTATCGGAGGAGTACTGCCGGCAGCACTTTCTCGTCGGAATCTTGCTGCAGGAAGTTAAGAGCTCACTGAACGAGGTTAGCCACATCCGGCGGATGGGATTGATCACGTTAAAGGAGCTGCTAGCGAAGCACGATCTGGATGATCGCTACCAGAACAAGGGCCAACAGAGTCGACTGGCGATGCTGTACGTTCCGTGGCTGGGGATCGTCCTTGAGAATCTAAATCGTATTTCGGACGGAACGGAACGAAAAAGCAAGCATGATCCAGTCGGTGCGAACCGTATATCGTGTAGCAGTAGCTACGTCTTTGCCCGTGACTCTCTGCCCTCGCTGCCAACAGCCACTCCATCGACCGTAACGTCTCAGACGAGCACACCGAAGTCACGTTCGAACCGTGTGACGATGTTCATCGAGCACACGAGCCCGATTCGTTCGTCCTGGCATCTGAAGGACACGAGCTTCCTGGCGGCTATCGCCGGACAAACGGCAACGCTTTCGAACGGTCATTCGAACAGTTCCCTTAACTCCGAGTGTTCCACGCTCTCGCAGGACGGTACGGTAGTGATCCGGAACCAGTTCAACGAATCGTCCTACGCCAACTCGGCCCGCCCAAGTCACGCCCGGTCGGTGAGCGTCACGCAGCCCACCATCATCCAGCGCACGGATAAGTTTTCCGTCACGGAAACCAAAGACATGCTGATCAGTTTCCTGTTTGTGGTGAAGCACCTTTCGCCGGAGCACATGATCGCCTGGTGGCATAATTGCACCGAAAGCGAGACGGTGCAGTTCTTCACCGTGCTCGATCTTTGCCTCTTGTACTTCCGGTACGTAGGCAAGAAACACGTTCAGCTACCGGGCGACACCGGTCGGGATGCGAAGAGTAGCAAAGCGGCCAAGGCAAGTACGCTGCCGGCGCGTGTACTTCCGCCAAACCTTACGAATGGCGGTGGTGGTGAGTCCGGTTTCGATTCCGGAACTCTGAATCACACCGGCAATCGCGAGAATCTAGTGGAGGAAACGTTACGCCAAAAGCAGGCACTGTACGAATCGAACTTGGCGACTGAAATCGGTCTCGTCGTGCTCGACTGTATGGGACTGTATTCGGTACAGTTCCGCGACTCGATGCTGGAGGGTACGGTTCTACCAAAGATTGCACGGGTTTACCTTCGCTTCCTGCAGCTCGGCCAATCGGAGTCACTTTCGAAGCATGTGTTTGCGGCCCTGCGAGCGTTCATCAATAACTTCTCGCAAGCACTGTTCAAAGGCACGGCCGTACTCTGCGGGCAGCTCGTGTACGAGCTGCTCAAGTGTTGCGATAGCCGGTTGTCCAGCTTGCGCCAGGAAGCGTGCGCCGTCCTCTACCTTCTGATGCGCAGCAACTTTGAGTTCAGCGGAAGAAAGGGACTAACGCGGGTACATCTGCAGGTGATAATCTCCGTATCGCAGATGATCGGTAACGTGATCGGGCTAAACAATGCCCGCTTCCAAGAGTCACTCTCCACGATCAACAACTACGCCAGCAGCGACAAAGCCATGAAAGGAACGGGCTTCCCGATGGAGGTTAAAGACCTAACGCGTCGCGTTCGTACCGTGCTCATGGCCACCGCTCAGATGCAAGCGCACCATATGGACCCGGAACGGTTACTGGAGCTGCAGCACTCACTCGCCAACTCGTACGCCTCCACACCGGAACTGCGCCAAACGTGGCTGACGACGATGGCCAACAATCATCTGCAGAATGGCAACATCTCCGAAGCGGCCTGCTGCTATCTGCACATTGCCGCCCTTGTGTCGGAGTACCTCAAACTGAAGGGTTGCTGCCCGGTTGCACATGGTGCCGAGTCCTTTGCGCGCATCTCGCGCAACATTCCCCGGGACGAGAAGGGTCTGAAGCTGGACAGTGGTGGCACGCAGGACTCACAATACACGGACCAGTTTCTGCTGGAGCGGTTGAAGGAGTGCGCGGAGTATTTAGACCGTGCCGAGCGGCTGGAGTGCTTGGGTGACTTGTATCGGTTGATTATACCGATCCTGGAGTCACGACGGGACTACCACGGGCTGACGCAGTGCTACGAACATCTGACGCAAGCGTACAATCGTGTGATTGAGTTCAACAAGTCCGGGAAACGGTTGCTGGGACGGTTCTATCGCGTTATCTTCTTCAGTCAGGTAGGGATCAATTTGAGATTTATTTTGGAGGATCGCGTGACGCTAAAGTGCACATGTTTCTCGCAGGTTTACTTCGAGGAAGAAAATGGCGTCGAGTACATCTACAAGGAGCCAAAGGTTACTTCGTTGAGCGAAATTTCCGAACGTCTGCACAAACAGTACAGGGACAAGTTCGGTGCGGATAATGTGAAGATTATGATGGACTCGGCACCGGTGAGTTGTGAAGGGTTTAAAAAGAAAAGGACAACCCAATTGAATGATATTTCGCTTTCCCCTCTCAAGGTCGATCAATCGACTCTGGATCCAAAGATTGCGTACATCCAGGTGACACACGTCACGCCGTACTACTGCAAGGACGAGCTGGAAATGCGACCGACGGAGTTTGAGCAGAACCACGACGTGGACACGTTCATGTATGAGACCCCCTTTACACCATCCGGATCTGCCCACGGTGCCGTAGAAGATCAGTGGAAACGACGAACTATCCTGACGAGTAAGTTTTGTTGATTTTAATTTTAGAAATGAAAATAGCCCAAATTTTACCACATTCGCTTACAGCCCTGCACAGCTTCCCGTACGTGTTGAAACGTATCCCAGTGCGCGATCGGCAATCGCACGAGCTTAGCCCAATCGAGGTGGCTATCGACGAGATGCAGACAAAGATCGCCGAGCTGGAGGAGATTGTGATGGGTCCGATCGATTTGAAGAAGCTGCAGCTGCGTCTGCAGGGCAGCGTTGCCGTGACGGTGAACGCTGGTCCGCTCGCGTACGCATCCGCCTTTCTCGATCCGGCCAAGCAGGGCACCAAGAAGTACCCGCTGGACAAGGTGGAAGAGCTCAAGGAAGTGTTCCGGTAGGTTACAATCAGCTCGAAATGTTATTTGGAATCTATTTTAACGATTTCCTTTTTTTCTCCCCCTTCATCTCAAGTGATTTCATCAAAATCTGCTACACGGTACTGCAAATCAATGCCAACCTGATTTCGTCCGATCAACGCGAGTATCAGAATGCACTGAAGGAGAACTACGAGAACCTTTGCTCGGCGCTGAGCGATCTGCTCGGGGAGATCGTGTATCCGCTGGACGATGGCAACAACAACGCACACCGGCACAGTTTGGCACTGTTCAGTGCGATTAGCGGTGCGCCAACCAACTCCAGCACGGCATAAACGAAGCAAACGCACACTATGAGGCTTAGGAGATTGAATTTCGTTCGTTCAAGGCGATTATGAAGAAACACACTACACACAAAGGAACACGAATGCGCACCTTGTGTGCATTGAGAAAACCACAAAAATATGAAAACTTTCACAGTATGCTTCACAAATTTCTACCAAGTAGATGTCAATTCTTATCCACTGTTATCCTAAAGACTCAAAACTATTATGCAGATTTTCGCTGAATTTGGATTAATTGTAACTATGCGATGTAGTTTTGTTTGATGAAAAAGCTCGTTTGATGAAACATAAAAAACGCTCAGATATTATTTAACTTAGAATGAAAATGTTCAAGTTCGCATAGCGAGCATAGTTTGGAGTTTATAAAAACTATTCAGAATTGATATTGGAAAAATTTTCCACACATAAACAAAACGACACATTTGGTTTTAATTAATAATTGCATAAAAAAAAACTTTTGAAACGCACACAACACCCAACACGACAACACTGACACGGTTTGTTGCTCAGTGTTTTTTTCTGCTTTTGGGAACCGACGAACATAGCACGCGCAAGCATTAAGAAGAAAAAAAAATCAAACGCTTCTCGAAAGCGTACCAACTCTTTAGGAGAAAACTCACAAACGTTTCCGCGCGCAGCGCGTTCGTTTGGACTTTTCAAATTGGAACTTACCTCGCATAACTTAGTTTCAGTTTTTGTGGTCCTGTTTGTGTAATTGATGAACGCAAAACGAAAAGAAAGGAGACGATGTTGGGGATGGCTGCAGAGCGATCCCTACAATCGTACCGTGTACATATTAGTTCGGACGGAGACAGAGGAGACAACATTTCGCCTGAATCTGCAAAAGTTCGGGGTATTGTTTCCACTTTCGCCTCCATTTACATGGTTCAGTTTCCGTGTGTATGTGTATGATATATGTAATGATTTCCTGTATGTGCAACTTTAGTTACTGTTATTGATATCGTAAGAGAAATCGGAGAGAAAAAAATACACACACACTGTGTATCGTACAACATAGATCGTCCCTTGACAAGAAGCTCACAAAACCGAAACAAGATTGATCGTTACAATGCTTCCTATCTATACTGTAGGGCTATTATTAGTACATCAGATTTATACAGCAACCGGTTAGCACAGTGAAAGACTGCTGGAGGGAAAAAGGGAGTGCAAAGTCATGACTCAATTTTATCTCGAATCAACTTACATGGACACTTTTTACAATTTATGCACCAATTTTAAACACCGTTTTATCTGTACACCTTTCTCTCTACCTACCTACGTATACTACCTACGTATATTCAGCATATATCTATGGAATCAAACGGTTACAGGAAAACATTTCTCCCTCTTTTTTTACGTCAGTAGATAGATTACAATTATGTGTAAAGTTTGCATGCTACGTGTGCCCGCCACCGTCAGCGTTGCCAAACCCGTAAGGTAAAACACCAGCCCGAGGATCAGGTATCAGGCGGCGCGTGTGTGCCGTAAGTCTGCTCTCGGAACCAACCAATCTTCCGAAACTGGAATGAAGGGAACAGAGTAGGCTCTTTTTTAGGATTGTACATTTTCTCAGCTTTAGTTTAGTAACTGCTCCCATGTTTTAGCTGCTTTAGTAAGGGTAACGATACGGGGAGAAAAGTGAACAAATGATTACTCGATTTTTACATAGAATCCGCCATTGTGAATGCTTATTTATACAAATCCTTTTGTTTGAGAAAGGAATTCGCTGTGTTGCTTTGTTTGGTTTAGTGGAAGGACGCGCGCGCGTCTTATCTTTTAGTGCAGATCCTGGTGAACGCTTACATGCCATTTCTCCCCATTTCTTTCTACACTTGCCCAATGAATGTGCACGGGGACTGCGCGCTAGTCAGAATCTTATCATGTGTGTTTGCATTGCCGTCTGTAACGCTTGGACGCTTTGGAAAATTGCTGTTAACTAGTTTTGGGACTTGTTTTCCCCCCTTCTCTATCTCTCTGATGACTCTATCCACACGCACTTATGAATCTTTCCAACCATAGGCTATATTGTACGTGTATGTATTATTGAAATTTGTTGTTGAACAATGAGTAAACAGACTCTTGGTTCGATATGAATGTATCCTTAAGATTATCGTGTACTATTTGTGGACCATTATGAGCCGTGAGGAATCGTTGTTATTTGTAGCCTGTTTGTTTCGTATCGGGTTTTTTAGCGCCAGCGTGTATAAGCTTAGCTTTAATTGAAGTGTAACGTATCTGTCTATTTAGTATCGTTTGAGCATAAAGCAAGAAGCAGTACCCCCGATCAGGCGATTAGCAGAACGCTCTAATCCACACGAATAAACAGGTTTTCAAACTGCCCTCATGGGCGGGCGAGCGTTCCCAGTCTCTATGTTTGTGATCGAAGTGAATAAAACAATGATTGATAAACAATTTACAAGCGAAAAACAACATAAAAACACGAACACGTCTGACTGCGCCTCGGCGTGTGACCGGAATTACTCAGCTAGAACTTAAGTAGGTCATATTCAATACCATACATACACACGACATGAAGAAGAAAAAAACATTTTCGCAAAAGAAAAAAATTTACACCCTTTAGCATCAACAAAGCGGTTAAAACTAGCAAAATAATAATGCAATCAAAATCAAACCGGAAACCATTTCGGAAACCTCAACCTCTCGGGCGCGGGAAGTTTATCCAATAAACAATATAGTAGAGACATTATCGTAGAGCGTGTGAGCAGCATTCAATTTTATCGTCCCATACATCCGATCCGGCTTTGTATGCTATGGTAGTGTTTTGCTTCCTGTTTACCCGCCGCCGCACCTTGGCGAACCGACGACGATGCAGAAACGGAAAGATTAATATGAAACAGTGCCCTAAACATCCGGCGGAAGGGCCATCCCACAGACTCCACAGCTATTCTCGTCCTGGTCCTCTTTTAGGTGTGTGTTTACAAGGAAAATGAGCTCCCTTACGCGTGTGCGTGTATTTCGTGCTTCATTCTATCCCGCATTCTTACCGCATTCCCGCCCTGATCGATCGATGTAACATTATTCGGCTCTGGAACGTACCAGCGCTTTCCGTGTGTGTTTGTGTATCTCGCTCCTAGCAACAATCCCCTGGACGTCCCTTATTCATTTGTATGCGTGCGTTTGCTGATGATATACAAGTAACCGCAGCAGCTCACGTCGACGATACAGTGTCCTTTCCTGCTGCGTTTCTGTTAACACGAGAGTGTGAGTGCACTCGTTCACGCACACGTACACGGCACTCTAGTATAGGTCTGTGTTTGTGAGCTCAGGGGTTGGAAAATGCGACCATCCTTTCTGCCAGGCTGCCATTTTCCCGTGCCGCGAACGTTGCACGTATAGGTAACCATAGTAGACTGTTTTTGTCTGCTCAAAGAGAGTACGACAGGCGCGAGAGACGTGCTGCGTTCTCACACAGGGAAACAAATAGCAGCACTTGCCGTTGTCAAAAGTCCTTTAACCTTTCGGTGATGTTCAACGTCAAGGTCTGAAATGTGGTTCATTTATGATATTTTGGACTAAGTATTCAATAATATTTTGGAGTATTATTTTATAGTCGATATAGCGCCATTACGTAAAAAAAAAATAAATTGGGAAGTTTAACATATGCACCTACATTTACCCTTTCAAACATTCTAAAATTATTGACATCGGTATATTTTTTTCAATAATTTCTTGAAACAAAATTTTATCTGAAAATGTTAGAATGTATAACAAATATTGCCTTCAAAATGCAGCTCTCACATTTGAGAAACTTTTACAAATTTAACAACTAATCATCGCGCAAAGTCCTTGGAACCTAGAGGCTCACGGACTTCTTTTAGGAAATCCAAAGAACATACCACGTTGGTTGTTGAATCCTGTAGAGTATTAAAACTCAAATGATTTCAACGGACTCAAATGATTTGGCTTAGAGTAAGTTTCCATTTAGTAACCTAAAGACTTCACACTTACTGCAAGGGTTAACAGAAAAAGCGAGCAAATCATCCAGCAAACGACGGCAACGAAAACAGTGAGCCACGGTTTTTTTTGCGCCGGCGCCCCAGAAACCCTCGCGAATCGATCGAAGAAAAAGGTTGATGGAAATAAATGACTCTCCTTCTCTCTCCTGCCACGGGAAACCTATTGGCAAATCTCAGCACAGACTTTTCCGACTAGAGTTCGCTCCCGGTTTCCTATCTCTCTCCTTCGCTTCTGAGAGGCTTCTGCGAATTTGTGGTGTGCGTCGGAAGTCCGGAAAAGCCCGTACACGGAGGCTTTCCAACTACGGCATCACGTCTCAGTCAGAACGCGAGTGTCTGGTCGGTCGGATTTTCTTTCGCCAAACCCGTCGGTCGCGGTCGCTCCTCCGTACACGGCGAGTACACGGTGGGAGAGAACAGGTGTCAGGTGTGTGGTGTGTGGCGTGTGGGTGGCAGTGTTGTTGGCGTCGTTGGTGGATAGGCGGGTTGCCCTGTTCCTTGGGCCGGATGATTTAAGTTGTGTCCACGACGTCATTTTTTAGTCATTTTCCAGCAAGCTTTTTCTTTATCAACCAAACCCTTGGAGAAGCTTTGACGGTACGATACGCGTGTGTGAGTGTGTGTGTGTTTGTAAACTAGGGCACAAGGATCCGGGAGCGGATTGCGACACTGGGACCGCAAATAGAAGAAAACAATAAGCATTCCGGATTTTCGTACATAGAAGAATCATATCGCATTTATAGTTTAAAAAAATCCAACGACAGGAATAATATGCAAGCATTATTCTAAAAATCTTCGGAGCCACGGAGTGCCTGGATTGAAAACTGCTTGACAACGAAGAG
Organism: Anopheles farauti No. 4; assembly: GCA_000956215.1. Taxonomy (NCBI): domain Eukaryota; kingdom Metazoa; phylum Arthropoda; class Insecta; order Diptera; family Culicidae; genus Anopheles; species Anopheles farauti No. 4. The sequence continues at coordinate 7,209 of JXWZ01002882.1, read as the reverse complement.
GAATCTACTACTGGTGGAGCAACCAGGCGTTTTCCTACGTGTTTTTCTTGCACAGTGACATCTTCCTGTAGTGAATGTGTTTAGTGTGCCCATTTGAGGGATTTCGTGTCTTCAGTAGGGGTAAAACTTCATATTCCCATCCCACTGCATGAAGATTGGGTAATATTGTGCGAGAATTGGAAGTCTTTCTGGCATCTGTGGCAAATCAAAGCATGCCACGAACGTCACGTCTTTTTGTGAGTTCAGACATTTTTGGAGCGCCACCGTTGCTCCCCATTTTGCTGTGTGAGTGTAAGAGTAAAAATTTGCGATATTGCGATTCATGTGTGAGTGTGTATGAGAACCCGCAGCAGGATAAATAACTACGTGTCCTCACGAGCTGGACGAATGTAAGGAATATTGGCAAACGTACTTTCCTCTACCCAAACAGGACTTCTCCTGCGGAAGTGTGTTTCTGTGTTTGTGTGGAAAATAGCGAACATGAATGAAACACAATTAGGCTCCTAAAGGCAGCATCGTAGATAGTGTATAAGTGTGTGTTTGTTGCAAATGCAGTGCTCCAAAGCCAATGCTTATAAAAACAATATTTATATTCAAACCATTCCCATCATTCATGTGTAATTTTCTCTTCTTTTGCGTGCAGTAGGACTTTCTTCCTTTCTTTGGCCACATTAGTGCGCTTGTTTTGAAGGGACTTGCTCCTTCTCGCTGGTGGTGTGCGTGTATTGGTGTGATAATGCAGTGAAAATTGGGGTTGTTTTGTGCGTACAGGAGAAGAAGGGGAAAAAACAACCATAATCGAAGTCAAAACTATCTCGTGATGGTGTGCATGTGCGTGTGTGAGTGAACAGCAATATAGCAGCAGCAGCAGCAGCAGAAAAGGAAAATCTTCCCCCTTTTCATGCCCGATGTCAACCTGACGAGAAGACACAACGCACATCCGAAGGAAAAGCGGAGCGCTCAGGGAGTGCGGGAATTTGTTTCGATACCGTGCGAAAGGGAGACAGAGAGAGAAAGAGAGCAAGCGAGGGTGCGCGTTTGTGATTGTTGTGTGTGTTTGTGCATTTGGGCGATTGAGTGCGACAGAGTAAGGGCCTTTTTTCGTCCTTTATGAATGGGAAAGGAGCGATTCGTCGAAGCGAAGCCAAGAACGTAATCGGGGGTGTTTTTGGTAGAAACACAACACGCGTGCTAACCAACACAAACATACGCACGTGATCGGGTGGTTGCTGCCTTCGCAGAAGGATATATCGAGCGCGCGCGCACACACACACACACATCGAACAGGCGAAACAATACGTAACCTGGGAAGGATCCACCGAAAGATCCACCCAAACGCGGGAGTGTGGACGGGTTATCTCCCAACCGATTAAAAAAAAATCAAACTTAAATCCTAGAACCTTAGAACAGCCTTTCTGAAAGGACCAATCTCTGTTAGGAACGCGCAGGAAGCGGAAGCACCATGGGTACGGTACTGAGCTTTAGTCCCCGGGAGCGTCGGCCCATCTACTCGACGCACCATCACAGCGCCGGCACGCTGTCGTCCTCGAACTCGGCCGACTTTCCGCTCAACAACTACTCGTACGAGCAGCTGAACAATGCGAAGAACCGGGAGGGCGCACAGACGAAACCGCCGAACCTGATACAAACGGTGCCTAACAACAATAACAACAACAACAGCCATGGCTTGAACATGAGCAAGGACGACTGCAAGAACAACAACAGCAGCAGTGGCGGAGGTGGTGGCGGTGGAGGTGGCGGCGGCGGCGGCGGCGGCGGCACGAACCTGCTCGGCTCCCATGGCAACAACAACGGCGGCACGGGCAACAATAACCATAGCAACAACAATAACAACCACAACAACAACACCACCACCAGCAACAACCTGCTGCTGCTGCAGCAAACGCACCAGAACAACATCATCACCGGCAGCGCGAACATTAACAACATCAACAACAACATCAGCGGTGGCAACAACATCAACATCAACCTGAATGGCAACAGCATACAGGAGCGGAACAACAACAACAACCACAACAGCAACAGTGCGGACAGTGCGCGCATCCTGTCGGAGAAGAACGCGCTGGAGAAGAACCTGAAGAAGCACTCGCTGTTCATCAACGCGCTGTCGTGGAAGCGGCTGGCGGCCTCGCACGGCAAGAAGAAGCTCGACAACAACAAGAACAAGTCGGCGAACCTGGCGACGGCGGCCAGCTTCCGGACGCCGCTGACGGACACGATCCACCCGCTGCTGGACAAGAACAAGAACCTCCAGCAGTCGCAGTCGTTCACGCAGACGATCAGCAGCCAGCAGCTGCAGCAGCAGCAACAGCAACCGGCCACGATCGTGCTGAGCCAGTCGGGGTCGGCGGGCGGTTCCGTGGGCGGCTCGGCCGGTGCCCAGTCCGTGGTGGGACTGGGGGCCTCCGGTGCCGGTGCCGTTGCGAGCTTAGCGGCCCAACAGCAGCAACACCATCTCCACGGGCAGCTGATGGTTGCCACGCAACACCAGCACCAGCAGCAACAGCAGGCGGTCTACTTTACACCGCGTGGACCGAAGGCGCTGATGGCGCTGGATCTGGTGCGGGCCAACAACACCAACCCACTGTCGCAGCCGGACAAGCTGGCACAGAAGCTGCCCCTGCAGCTGCCACTACCCCTGCAGCCGATCGTGAACCAACAGCAGCAGCAGCATCAGCAACTGCAGCACCAGCAGCAGGGCGTACCGATGCCCCAGCAGCTACACCATGGACACGGGCCTAGGAAAACTGTCATTCAGGTACGTCTTTCGGCTATCAACTCAAGCTTTTATTTTTGTTACACTTTTTTATTTATAGCTATAAAGTCAGTCTTATAACCACTGTTTGCTTATATGTCAAAATCAGTGCTTAGAAGACGTAAGACGTCTTACGTCTTAGTCTTACAAGTCTTAGAACTCTAACCTTGTAAGACCAGTTGTACTCTTATCAATTTCTTTATCTGAATCCCAGGGAGCATTGTTCTATGGAACATTAATCACAGATTGACCGTGTTTTACCTGGAAAGAGATAATTTGCTTGAAAGCCACAACAAAGTAAAACCTCACTTTCCTTTTCTAACTACATCCAGTAAAAACTTAGCTTAAGGAGATACTCTATCTGGTTCAGCTCATATCTCCCATCGCTTGCGTCAACCTGGTGATGGAGGATAGTTTATCTTAACCACAGAAAGATTAACATAAAAGGCTCACCTTTGGAATAACCTTCACCGACTCGGCGATGAATCTTTCCAGTCGTCAGACGTAGCTATACTTTGTTTCCAAAAACATGAACCTTTGAGAGCGCTTTTGAACCGTTTCCCGATCGATTTCCCTTAATACATTCCAAACATGTATTATCTCCTGAAAGGGAAGGGTGTTTTGACGCAAAGAAATGACGCCGCAAGGTAACTTCCTGGTAAAAAAAATAATTCTTTTTCAATTGCTTCCCGTTTAGACAATTTATTTATAGAGATTTTTTTGTTACCCAGTGTGTTGCGGGCTGAATATTTCATTGCATTATTCCAATGACGTTCGCCACTAATGGGTATTCCATTACCAGGTGGGATATCTATGACATTGATTATTTCTAGAGGAGCACGGCCTCCACCACCACTTTAGGGCAGCAAATGAACACAAACAATGGACAGCTAGATGCACCCAAGGTTCTCGTTTGGGTTGAATAATTTCAGCTGCCGTTTCTTTTATTCTACTGCCAACATTGTTCGTTGTTCCTGTAATGAGCATGAATTGTTAACGATGCCACGACGGTGGAGGATGGCATGCAAATTTATTTCCTCATTTTTTGCCCCATTTACGTGACAATGGACGTGGTTATGAATTTTCGTAAATTATTAAAAACACAATCCGCGCACAGTCGATAAATGAAGGTAAAATAAAGCCACCGTGCAAAAAAAAAGTACAAATTGTGATAAAAAAAATTCTTACTTTAATTGCTTTACATTGTAAAACATATTCCCGTGCAACATTATGGGATTATCGTTGGAACAGAATCACGAAACACGAATAAGGATAATCATGGCCAGTTACAACTTTGCCTCGGTCGTTCCCGTCCGATGTCACGTCTCCGATGGCTGCATAGTTGCGGCCGTTCGACCACAACAACCACAAACCATGCCGCTCAAAAAATAGCACGGTAAGCTACGTGCCTGGCGTACGTACGACGTGCGGACAAAGCATCGTCTGGAGAGGTTTCCTTCTTGTGTGCGCCATGCGCCACACTTTGATCCTGGACGGTCACATTTTATCCGAAACCGCGTCCATGCGTGGTGCAACGTGCTCCAACGGATCCACTTCGCGGGTCGTTCGATACAAGAAACGATAGGAAGAGGTAGAGAGAGAGAGAGAGGGAAACGAAAAGGGACAAACCAGTCACATGAAGCCGCCATTAACCTGATTTGTGTCTCCACGCTCGAGGACCCTCAAACCCGACAAACCGTGCATATCCACCCAAATCGATTGATCCGTTTGCACGGTTAGGTTGAAGAGTCGTTGCTTGAGTTGTGAAGGGTGTGTTTTTTTGGGGGAAGAAAACTGTGATTCTGTATCGGGTTTTTGAAGCAGTCTGATGTGTTTCTATTGTTGCAACGTCAATGTTTAGCTTTCAAGTATTATATTTAAAGTAATAAACATTTTTAATCGATTTCGCATTTTTGACAACCTTTTAGTTGTAATTTTAAGGCAATCGTCGTCATGTTTTTAAAAACATTTTTTTTGTCAACAGATGGCGCCACAACGGGTTGCTCAGGGTTACTAATGTCAATCGATACATTTTTGTGGCGATTGCTGTGATCCATGATAATCATCAATTCTCAAAACTAATATGTTCTCTATAACATGCCGTACTTCTACAAAATGTAGCATAGTTTCTTGTAGTCGCTAACAACTCGCTCGTAAGTGATTGGTTTAGAGCGGGGGAAATCCTCGCATGCATATGCGTATCCTTCACAATTTCCTTCCAAGAACTACATAAAGCAGATGGGAAAGATAATCACACGTAAGGACAAACGACAGCGTGAAACCGTCAATGGCGCCGTATCGGGTGCTGTAAAATCTATTCATAGTTTGCGGAAGGGGTGCGACCGATAGTGCATTTGAATTTTGCATCGCCTCCAAACACGCGCGGTTAGGACGAGTCGTACCGTACTTGCTATGCATCGAACGTCCGACATCCTTCCAGCGTGTGCGCCTCCGTATGTGTGTTCTTTCTACCCATCATGCCCACTGGCTGGCAGCAAATGCACCGCTTGCAATATTGATGGGTGCTTCCCGCGTACGAACCGAGGACGAGCTAGGCATCAGGACCGGCGGCAGGTTCGATACATCATCAGTGCCATCATTTGCACAATGTAATCGTATCGTCGAGCAGTCGCTCGAGGGTTGGCACCGGGCGATGAGAGATGTGAAAGAACGATAAACAGTTAGAATTCCATTTTGCTCCTGGAAGAAATCCCCCATCCCGATAGTGGCAATGTATGGGTGTCTCTGTGCTTATTTATAGCCCAACCGAACACTAAACACCTGCGCAGTAGCGGTGTGTTAAAACGCGTCGGGGCAACGATATATATAAATGCATGCGTTGTAAAATATGGAAATTGAAAAACACTCCCGATCCGGTCTCGGTGTGCGTGTATGTGCGTACGTGAGGCCTGGAAAGAACGTTGTAGCGTATCGTTCACCAAGCCAACCACCACCAGTGGCACGATATTGTGAAAGGATGCATTTTCGGTGCCACCAATGGCCGGGCATTGGACCGGATGTTGTAGTGTTCAGCTTGCGAGGTGGATTAAAATAAGAAAAACGATGCACGGTGAAACTTTTGCGAACGAATAAAAGAGATACGCTTGGCGTTTAGCTCGCTACTCAAACAAAACGACGGCAGAATCACTGTTGAAGATGTGTTCCGTTCTGGCTTTATATTCCAGCATTTACCGGAACGTGAAAGTAAATATTCCACCGAGCGCTTTGTTTGTCCGATGTTTCCCATCCATCTGGCGAGGGGTGAAATCATTCCTAAAAGGTTTTCCTCAGGTTCGTCGGGTTTTGTGTTTGTGTTTACTTCTTTTTTCGGCACGTTAACAGTTTTAAAACCAACCTGCGAGACCGCGTGACTTTGCCGAAAGAGTGAATTCTATACTATGGGAAAGCAAATGCGGCCGAACTAGAAGTTCTCTAAAAACGGCTCATCATTTTGGGTGCGTTTTCTTCAATGAAACCGAGACCGCATTCGAAACAAGTGGAAGTGGAAAGTGGTAGGTTTGGCTAAAATTACACAATACAATTAAATATAATTTGCATGAGAAATTTATTTTAGCGACATTTGAACAGAATTGTTTAGCTATTTCAATCTAATATTTAAAAAATTAAACACCGAACCTCCACCGATTTCAAAATTGCTTTATTGCTCAGAGTTTTTTCAGAAGGTTCTAAAATGATATATCTAATGAAGGTGTCCAACTCCTTATCCATAATGTATAGCTTAATAGAAACACAACCAACCGATTTACTCCATCACTAAAGTTAGTGTAGAAACATTTACCATCTAGAACGTCAAGCACGAGGAGGGAAAAAATAGCAGTTGACGAAACAAATAATGACTTTATTGCCCAGGCGAGAGCGCCTCGAAGTGTTGGAGTTCAAGTTCCCGCACGACATGGCTTTGTGTTGGCGAAGGAAAACTAAGCGAGCTGAAAAAAACTATAGTTTTTTGTTTTAAATTTCGGGTCCGGGTTATTGCTTATTTCTGTTCAACGCTTCTCCCGACACCTCCATCGGAACTTCCGTCAGCCGTTCCACGCCAGGGACAAGATGGCGTGCCGCTGCGTCCTGACCTTTTCCGTTCGGCGGCCACCCCGCATGGCTATTGCATATCGATTTCACAAATCGGAATTACTCAGGGCTCCCCGCTCCCGTCCGATTCGAGGCGGTATTGGGCTCATACTTCGGGAGGAGGCATGAGTCGTTGAAACTCCACTCGTAACTACAAGTGTCTTGCAGGCGTTGTTGCCGTGCTTTTGTTTTCGCCTCCGTTGCTATATTTATAAATAATCATTATCGTTTTATGGACGTTTTTCTGTATCACAGTTGGCTGGTTCTGCCGGTGATAAATGGTCCTTCAGTTGCGGGCTCCAGTAGATCTGCAGGTTATGTACTTCGATGATGTTGATTTTTTT